>JAUMHB010067699.1:3334-13661 GCA_032359685.1 Pittosporum tobira | reverse complement strand
TGAGACAAACTAAAATATAAAAATGAACTTTTATTTATTATAAATAATTAAATATTACATAAAATATGGAAGCACGTGTTCACGTTCATTTTTTTTTAAATATATTTTTTGTTTGAGAAAATGTTTTTAAATTTTAAATTAAAAGAATTGTGATTAGTACCATGTGCGAAATACTTTGTATTTTTCTAGTCATAACAAAAATAAAAAAGAAATGTGAAAGTGTTGAATGACTTGTCAAGCAATTGGAAATTTGGAATCCAAACCTTTTAGTCAGTGTTATAATGAAATACCGTACGGCGGCGTTACGGGTACTCCTAAAAACCACATGATCACTTATTAGTGACATTAGAGACTTGTTTAATACAATTTATTTCATAATATATTATAAATTATTTAAAAATTAAATTATTAAATAAATAATTATTTTTGTTTGGTATAATTTATTTTAAAATATATTATTATAATAATAAATTAAATGAGTATTTGGCTAATAATCAGATTATCACTTATTATTTTAGAATGATTACCAAAATGTCCTTATGTTAATAAATAGTATACTTGTTCCGTTATAAAATAAATATAATATTTTTTTATTAAAATATTTATTTTAAAAATATTTAAATTATTTTTAAGGCGCATAAAAAATATATTAGAATAATTTATTTTTAAAATATTTAAATTATATATAAAAATATAATATATGAATATATTAAAAAAATAATTAATTAAAAATAAAATATTATATTTATTTTGAGACGAAAAGAGTATATTAAATTTTGTACCATATTATTTAAAAAAAATATTATATTTATTTTGAGACGGAGATAGTATATTTATTTCAACTTGTCAAAAAAAATTATCTCCATAACGGTGAACACTAAACTGCAAGTGCACATTAGCACCAACCAAGTGGGGAAAGGCATGATAATCTCATTTAAAATTAAAAATATATTCAAATATGAAATTTTTTAATAATAATTTTTTTTATTATTTTAATTTTAAGAATGGATTAAAATCTCATTGTCGATTTCTTTTTTTCTCTTTGAATAATGGACGACTGCCACTATCTTTTTCTTTTTTTGGCACGAGTGGAATTGACAACCGAAAAATTAGAACCTTAGCGAAAGAAAATTCCATATTTAAAGCGAAGCCTTTCATTTCAAAGAAGTGTCTCTGCTTATGACACGTGGCAAGTTCAAATTTTGGATTCCGTTTGATACCAGGGGAAGTATTTTTCAGAAATATATATTTTAATTTTTTTTTATATTTGATATGTCAAAAAAATTATAATTAATATGATATTATTTTATAGTTAACGAATTTTTTTTTGTTATATTAAAAAAATAGCTTACAGATTTAAATCTGTAAGTTATTTTTTAAAAATTGTCAAAATCTTGCATCTTTTTCTAATTCTTTCAAAATATTTTTATTTTGTCTATGTTGTGGTCTTTTTATTTATTTTTAAATTAAACATATTTACTTTTATTTTCTTAATATATGAATAATTTAGTGATTTTTTTTAAAAATCTAAAAATGTTATATTTATATCAAATTTTAATTTTTTTAAAAAAAAAAAACTATTTTTTAAAATTCATCCCTACAAAATAAGAAATTTTTTAGTGCTAAACAATAGTTGAGTTTTCGCTTACAAAATAAAGTCAGACTTTCATTAAATTTCACTTTATCCCATCAAAAAATAAACAATAATATAGTTGCTATTATTTTTGGATAATAAAATATAAAAACTTATTTTCCACCTCATTTTCAGGTTAACAACCAAACATTATAAAACAAGACATTTTAAAAAAAAATAATTTTCTTAAAAATATTTTCCTAAACCATCTTTTTCCATTATCAAATAGAGTCTTAGTCATTAACAATCATTAGGTCGAGTAAATAGGAATTCAATTTCTCTTAAATAATGTATCAAGTTTAAACTTTGTAGATTAAAATAATATTGTTAGAAGAACCATTACTCTAATATAAAATCTCATGATATTCAGAGATAATCGCACATATTAAATACCATTTTTTGTTTTATGCATAGTCTTACTGTCTTAGTCGGCAAAAAAGGAGTAGTTGGCCGAGGGTCCTACCGGGCAGGGCTAAATTGCTAGTAATAAATAATAAAAAGAGTTGCAATATGTTGTACTGGCCCAGTTCATGTAAATTGTTACCTCGACTGGACGTCATGGACTGTGGCCAAGTTTCTGTGACGTTAGCCAAATCGTTGTCTAATTTCGTAAACCTTTTATTTTGAGCCCAACCCATATAATGCATTCTTGAATAGTGTCTTCAATTCTCTTGGACGGGGCCCTTTTTGTATCTATGTATGAAGACGATTACAGAATTATAACAGTGGAATGGTTGGGCTTGAACTGCAAGTCGGCCTGCATCAAAAACAAATATTCCATACTCATACCACAAAAAATAAAAATTTTGCCTAAATATAATTTCAATTTTTTTAATAACAATAATTTTTTTAATAAAATTCAATTAAGAATTTATATTTATACACGTCTTCTTACAAAACAAAAGGAGTCAAGAGACTATTATAGTTTATTCTTTGCCATATCTTTTAGGATTTAATTTGGAAAATTGTAGATTGCAAGTTTGCAACTTGTTTGATTACGATTGTGGTTAATTTGTAAATTGTGAACATGCACTATGTGCGTGCTATGGAGCCATACATTTTGTTGGATTACATTTTAAATCAAATTAAAAGATTAATAATAATAATGTAAATAATAATAATAATAATAATATAATCAAATAAATAAATAAAATCTTGCCTCTTGTCACTGACGTATTCATATTTTCAATCACAGCCTCACTACCCCCATCCTCCTCCCTCCATTGCTTGCTCCTCTTCTATCTTTCAGCTACTGTGAGGTGGAAGCGAGCAAGACAACCATGGAGATGGCTATTGGGTTACACCCCACTCTATCTATTAACCCTAACACTAACCTCAAGAAGAGGGGATTCTGTTTTTCTTCTTCTCCTCTCAAAAATCAAATCTTTGGCCGAACCTTATCTTCATCTGTAACGAACAGAACACTATCAAATTCCCGTTTACCTCAAACCCCAATTCGCACTGCAATCAAATGCTCAGTTTCTGAAGCTACTGAAACACCTGCTACTGGTAATTCCATTTTCTTCATTGCCACTTTTTATTTGTTTAAGTTGCTTCTTGTCTATTAATCTGTATAGAATTGCAAATTTTTTCTTTATCCATTTTGCTATTCTCTAGGGGAATTTACGTTATACATCAAATTGTTTCAAGCATGTTCTTTTTGGAATTGGTAGGGGTCTTGCAGTTTACATTTTTGAAGAAATACCATTGTCACCTTTTTTATTTCAACAATTTGAGTTTTGTGACATCATTTGTAACTCATACAGCCTGTAAGGGACTAGAAGTGTCAAACGAGTCAAGCCTCCCTTTAAAACTCGAACTCGAACTTATTAAGTGCTTGGTAACATTAAATATTTCAAATTATTCATGCAAAAGGTTAAAAACTAGATAAAAAGCTCAAGCTCGGCTTGTCTAGGTTAACACCCCTATCCATAACGAATTGGTGAGAATTGAGATAAATAACTGCCGCTGAGTGTAAAATGTTAGAGACCATTGGAGGCAAAATGCTTAACGAGCAACCATTAATTAGCTTGAGTGATAATCCCGTCAGTAGAAAAAGGAAAGAGGTGCACTACCACTCTTTTATGGTATATGTGTAATGTGTATATTTAATTTAAGACTTCCTCCAAAACACATTATAATATTCACGTGGGCCAGTTCGTTAAACTTGTAAAGCACGGCATAGTACAGAGTTTGATGCCATAAGTTATTTCGAATAAATTCTTCTTGTTTGCATCATGATCCTCATTATTAGATCTGTCTCTCTGCATCCAGCAATAGTTGACACACGAGGGGAGTATTAAAGCATGGCTTGCCTTCCCTTGTTGGATGCATTTTCTATTAACTTAAGCTTTTAGAGGAACCTTGAGATAACATCTTCTACCCTGTTGTTGTTCTGCTCAATTAATTGTGTGTTTAGTGGAATTTCTGCTACACCAAATACACCTTTAGTACTAGTTTTTAATCTTTTTTCACTTCACTGTCCCAGAGAGAAAAAGCCAGCTAATGAGGAGAAGCGACATAAGGAATATAGCAATAGTCGCTCATGTAGATCATGGGAAGACAACACTGGTGGATGCAATGCTGAAGCAAGCAAAGGTAGTTTTTCAAGAAATCCTAAACATTTAGTGGAATGTTGGTATTCTAACCTTATATATATTCGATGTTATTTGATTTAATTAATATTATACACATTCATGTGATGTATAACATAGATATGTATTGGCTAATATCTGTTGTTGAGTTGAATCAAATGAATGTATATTTATTGAATGGAAAGTCATAATTTCTCTAAATTGTAATATATTTCAAGGTAGAGAAATTATGATAATAAATTTCTCTAAATGTATTCCAAAATTATTCCTAAAGCGTGCTTTCAATTTGTTGAATTATGCACTTTATGGTAATAAAGCTGCCATTGTTTATTTTTTGAAAATAATGTACACAAGAAGGTCACTGACTTGAACTACTTTTGAGAAAAAATGCTATCATGAATTAGTGTCTTGGGAAATCTCCAGGGTGTCTTGGGACCCCCCTAAGTGCCAGACCAGGAATAATGCTTAGGCATTTCAACAACTATGGTTGAAACTGACACTTGTGGTTCCTTTGCAGGTTTTTCGTGACAACCAATTTGTACAGGAAAGGATAATGGACTCAAATGATCTAGAGCGTGAAAGGGGAATCACAATACTTAGCAAGAACACTTCTATTACATATAAAGATACAAAAATTAATATAATTGATACTCCGGGGCACTCTGACTTTGGTGGTGAGGTTGAACGGGTCCTCAATATGGTGGAGGGAGTTCTTTTAGTGGTAATGCTTTAAAATATTAGTTACTTGGAATTTGCTTAGATTGATTTCAACATTGTACACTTGTCCTCACCTAATCTGATTACCCTTATGTTTTGTAAACTCCTCATGGTTCTTCATACTTGTAGTGTTATCCCTAAAAATTACCACCTCATTACTTATATCAGTTAGTCTTTGATGAGTAACTTCTTTTTTATTTTGTTGAATTATTTAACCAACTAGTAAATAAAAACTTTTTATAGGTCGATTCTGTTGAAGGCCCAATGCCGCAAACTAGATTTGTTTTGAAGAAGGCTCTAGAATTCGGCCATGCTGTTGTGGTGGTGGTTAATAAGATTGATAGGCCTTCTGCTCGTCCTGAATTTGTCATCAATTCCACTTTTGAACTCTTCATTGAACTCAATGCATCTGATGAGCAGGTATGCCTGTAAGATAATTGTAGGAGTGAGATGTTTTCAATCCAGTTCTGGCAAATTCTGGAATTTTATTACTTTTGCTTTCAATCTTAAATAGCAGACTTGGTCGCATATGGGAATAGTTAGGTCAATATAGAAGGAAAAACAAAAGGGTTCTTATTTAATCAACCACTTAAGTTATTTTTATATGTGAAGCCTTAATGCACCTTGATTACGAAGCTAGTTTAAATGGGTTCAAGCAGAAAATTTGATTGATTTCTATCATTGTTGTGATTTCATTATTCAATATCAATAAGTTAATTGTCCTAAGCTAGCAGAATATATAGTATATTCTCCATGTGACTTTCATTCTGTGTGCAGTGTGATTTCCAAGCAATATATGCAAGTGGTATACATGGAAAGGCTGGACTTTCTCCGGAGAATTTGGCGGAGGATCTGGGACCACTCTTTGAGGCCATAATTAGATGCATACCGGGACCACGTATCGACAAGGATGGTGCACTTCAAATGCTTGTTAGTGACTACCCTTAAATCACAATATTTACTTTTTTCTATAATGTTCTTTATCTTTTCACTCATATTGAATATGCTGTAACCCCGAACATACAAACAATGCAAGGAAATGGAAACAGAAAGAGAAAAACACAAAGATATGTGTATTTAGGCCTTTAGTGTACATATGTCGGCGAAACAAGAGTTCCTAACCACCGAGAATTCTTTTAAGAAAATACTCAGAAACCCTAGCCCCAAATTACACCCAATCTCACCTTTCACCTCTCATTGACTTAGCCAAATCTGAAATATTACAATATATGTGTACACGTTTGAGTGGATTACAACAGAAAAGTTTCATATCCATAATCGAATGGCCCATAACACATTGTACTATCCTTCGTTTGTAGATTATAATCCCTTATTAATGCGCACTTCTCAAGGATCACTTGCAAACAATTTTCATTAGCAGTTGAAAAGTTCTAGACTTTTTTAGGTTTCTTGTATAACTCATGTGAATAATAAAGAAACTAAAATGGCCCCTGTGGCTCCAACTGCTAGATATAGAAAAAGCTGCTCATGATACCCAACAACCCGGTGGTCTTTTATTATTTATAGAAAAGTTGAAAAGTTCCATTGCAGAAATGTAAAAATCAGAAATACTTTTGCCTTTTTGTATACCATTTAGTCATCAGCGCTTATTGCTATACGGTCTTGAATTATTCGTTTGTTGGATTCCCATTCTTTATACTTATGCTGTGATTCTTTGCTGTTAAATATTATTTAAGGTTACAAATACCGAGTATGATGAACATAAAGGAAGGATTGCTATTGGACGGTTGCATGCTGGCATTTTGAACAGAGGAATGGATGTCAAGGTAGGTTTTCTTTGGACCTTAAATATTTTTTATGTCAAATTATATTATTTTCTGTAATTATCTTAATATCTTCTTGTCTGGTAGGCGATATTCTGATTATCTTAATTTTAGTGCATTTGAATATAATTTTCTTGTAATTGTCTTTAGTATCTAGAGTTGTTGATTGAGTTCCTTGTCAAAAGA
The DNA here is from genome assembly GCA_032359685.1 of Pittosporum tobira. Classification (NCBI taxonomy): domain Eukaryota; kingdom Viridiplantae; phylum Streptophyta; class Magnoliopsida; order Apiales; family Pittosporaceae; genus Pittosporum; species Pittosporum tobira. The sequence goes on along the minus strand of JAUMHB010067699.1, from coordinate 6,747 downwards.
GAAGCCGGTTGTTTTTGTACTTTCTTGACAGTTTCTCTACACATATAGGTATGCACCTCAGAGGACACATGCAGATTTTCAAAAGTCAGTGAACTTTTTGTGTACGAGAAATTTTTTAGGGTTCCTGCAGAAACTGTGGAAGCTGGTGACATCTGTGCGGTCTGTGGTATTGGCGATATTCAGGTAGAACTAAGCTTGCATGGTTATCTTTTAAGTCTTAACCTTTTTGAGCTGTATACTTCTACCGAACACCCTAACTTTCTCTTGCACAAACTCATGCTAAGAGATATGTTCTCTGTAACTCAGATTGGGGAGACGATCGCTGATAAGATTTCTGGGAAGGCATTACCTGCCATTAAGGTGGAAGAACCTACAGTGAAAATGGCTTTCTCTATCAATACTTCACCCTTTGTTGGCCGTGAGGTTGGTTGAAACATGCTATTTGAGATTATTATTTTTTGCTACATACCCTTAATTTTGAAAATCTATCAGAACTACTTTAAAATGAGAATTCGAGGTAGAAGTTTTAAAGATGAAATTAGTCACTTAATGGAATGTCTACATTTAGTAAGCCTAATTGTTTGGGCAGGTCTTAAATGGTGCCATTCTTTTTTAAGTGGACATGCTTCCTCGTAGTGATCCCAATTTAACAGTTGGAAACTTCTATTTTCCCTTGCAGGGAAAGTATGTTACTAGTAGAAACCTAAGAGACCGGCTCTACCGTGAGCTTGAGAGAAATTTGGCAATGAAAGTTGAAGATGGTGAAACTGCAGATACATTCATTGTTAGTGGACGTGGTACTCTACATATCACCATACTGATAGAGAACATGTAAGAACTTTGATCATCTACATTCGACTCTCATTTCATTTTCTTCATGCATATTTTGTAACCACGTACATTTCAGGCGGAGAGAAGGATATGAGTTCATGGTGGGACCACCAAAAGTGATTAATAAAAGAGTGGATGACAAATTACTGGAACCCTTTGAGGTGATGCCAGTTTTCAACTTCTCCAGTGTCACTTTTCTATTTTTTTTCGTCTCAATTCTCAATCTAGATTACTTGCAGATTGCGACTGTGGAGGTACCAGAAGTACACATGGGATCAGTGGTCGAACTTCTCGGTAAAAGACGTGGACAGATGATCGATATGCAAGGACTTGGGTATGTAAAATTGTCTCTTTGGCAGTTTTTCTTTATCAAAGTTGCGGTTAGAGGATACAATATTTCCCCATTTTCTCTGAATCTCGTGTCTTATGTTTTAATCTTGTTTCACACTTTTTCTTGCCCTACTTAATGTCTCCTTCGGTTCCCTTTGACAATAAGATTTCCTATACAAATGAGTTTTTAATTTTCTACTAGGTCTGAAGGAACAACACTGCTTAAATATAAGATACCAACTCGTGGACTTCTTGGACTACGGAATGCAATTTTAACAGCTTCCCGAGGCACAGCAATTCTAAACACAATATTTGATAGTTATGGACCTTGGGCTGGCGATATATCTACTCGTGATCAGGGTTCACTGGTAAATACCTTGTACACATTATGTTTGAGTTTCCACGAGGTTCATATAACATTTTATTTGGCAACAATGGCGAAAGCTTTGCGCCATGATTAATGGTTATAATTGTCTGTTGGTTCGAATATCGAGGCATATGATATATGTTAATCTTTATCCAGAAGACATATCTTCTTCTTTTTTTCTTTTTTTTTTTTGGGTTAAATCACAAAACATATCTTCTATATTGCCATTACCATTTTGTTTGGTTACAGGTTGCCTTTGAGGATGGAACCACTACATCTTATGCTTTATTTGGTGCACAAGAAAGAGGGCAAATGTTTATTAGCCCTGGAGCTGAGGTTTATAAAGGTATGATCGTTGGCATTCATCAGCGGCCTGGTGACCTATCATTGAATGTGTGCAAGAAAAAAGCTGCAACCAACGTACGTTCCAATAAGGAACAAACAGGTAAACAACATTTCTAAATTTGTTACCCAGTTCGTCGAAACAGGGAAAAGTTCAATTTCTTTGGTATGGGGAAGTGATATTTCCGCCAGAAATTTGGTATTCCTGGAAGGCTCAACTCACATGAACAGTAAGTGCGTCCCACCTTAATGTGAAAGAGTGCCTTGTGGAAATATCAAATTTCCTTGTGAAGATATTAGTTCCCTTCATATATTGCCATCTTTTACCCCGAATAATTTCTAATTTCTTGTACTGGTAATATCTGCAGTGGTTCTTGATACCCCATTGGATTTTAGTCTGGATGACTGCATAGAGTATATTCAAGAAGATGAAATGGTGGAGGTCACTCCTCAACATATTCGAATGTGCAAAAACCCTAAGTTTGCAAAGAAGGGTCGTTCCTCATCGTCATGAGGCTATTGGCTCCAAAATCTCATGCCAGCTTAATCCAGTTCAATCATAAACGTTGTGATCTCAATAAATTCAGTCTCCTGGAGCGGCTTCATGAAGATTTGAAGTGTCCTCAATGTAAACTCAGATATTTGAATTTACTCTATTTGGAAAGGTACATTCATTTTTGCTCACTGATCTAATGGATGTATATAATAGCATAAAATTTGTGAAAGTCGTATAATTGGTGAGATCTATAGTTAGAACTGATACCAAGAGCAGATAATAGTGTTTCTGCATTTTTTTATGGTTCTGTGAGACAGTATTGTTGTATTATTTTCCAAATGAGGTACAGAGATACAACTGAGCAATTTGGTGCTCAGTAAGAAATGTAAGAAAGGTCTTGGATTTGGTGGTAAATTTAAAGTTATTAGCGGAATGTTGAATGAACCCCAAGGTGGTTGTCATTATAAGAGGGTGTGTATTAGTGTGTATTACAACACGCTACTTATATTTCATAATATAACAAAATATAAGGATATTATTGACTTTTATACGACGAATTAAAAAAATTTAAAATTTAAATTAACATGAATTTATTTAACTTTTGAGAAATTTGTTTGTTGCATCTAGTAGTATTTTTTTTAAAATAATTTAAATTTTTGTAGAGATTATATTTAAATAAATTTATATAATTTTTAAATTTAAAATTTAATAAAATTTTAATATTTTAAAACAGATGAAGTATGTATAGTAGTATATCAGAAAGTGTTTTCTAATCTAAATTCGAAGTACCAACTTCGTAAACGATAAGGGGACTCCTGTTCATGTAATAGTAACAATCTCCTACTAGTAATTATTACTATTATTGTCTTTGCTTTTTGTCATAAGCTGTGGGATAAAAAACAATATATATATATATATAGTGTGTGTGTTGAAAGGGGCATAATTTGTTTGACCAAATTCAATTCTTTGTCTAAAAGCTCAAAAGAGTCACCGGTAATGATTAGTGTATCCAGTTTTGCGTCCACTTTATGGTCTGTGTTTCTTCCA
>JAUMHB010067688.1:0-13662 GCA_032359685.1 Pittosporum tobira | reverse complement strand
CTTTATTTAAGTATTGTACTATTCGAGTAATGAATTTATATTTTTTTCTATTAAAAATGCATATTTATTTATTTATTTATTATTAGCCTTTAATCACGTAGAATGCACTAATGTTCTTTCTTTTTCTTCTAAGTAATACTATAAAAAGGAAATTAAAATTTGAAAACTTTATTTGGATATTATACTATATGAGAAATAAATTTACAATTTTTTTCAATGAAAAATGTATATTTTTTGGGTTTAAGTATTAAATATTAAAAACAAAACATAATAAATTTAATTTTCTAAAATTTCAGAAGAAATCTTTTGTTATTTTTAATCTAATTTTATATTTATCTTATACGAGTAATCAGAAAACTAAATTGTTATACATTGTTATAATAAGTAGACTGAAATTTCGATTATAAAAATATCTTAATTAGAACATAATAAGATAATATTAGAAAAACAAAAACGTTACTTATTTGACACAATTTATTTGAAAATAATTTATAATTTACTTGATAATTAAGATAAATTATAAGCCGTAGAAATGTGTATGTATTAGTTAAAATTTTAAAATAAATTAAAATATTATTTTTTTAATTTATTAGTTATTTTTAATTAATTTAAAAAGTATTATAAAAATAATTCATTTTTATGAGTAAACTATGAGGAACGACAGACGGAGAAAAAAACGAAAATAAGAAAGCGCGCCTCTTCCGATATCCATACCAAATTGACGCTTCTTTTGTTGTCATCTCGCCCAATACTTTAGGGTTCGGCGTGATTGAATCGAGGCAATATCTTTCCTAGGGCTTCTCTGATCTGATCTGATCTGATCTGATCGTCTCATACAGGTACTCCTCCATATATATAATGAAGAATGAAGTTCAATTTGCATCCCAATGTTTAATTCAAAATAAGGTTTGCACCCTAATCTTAAATTTTTTTTTAAGAAACCTAGAAGGTACTAGTCGGTACTGCTGAAAATTGTCACCGAAAATGATGGCTTTCCGGTTGATGATCTCGAGTTTCCGAGCCTCCCGACTTAAACCTAGCCGTGCCGCCTTGTACGAGATGTTCACTGTTGAGAAGAACCCAGGAAGTGAGGAGTCAAGGATTGACAGCGGGAGAATCGAGGATATTTTGCCGAGGTTAGTTTTGGTTAATAATTGAATTGTATTAGGGTCAATTTTTCTGTTTTAAGTAATTGTTTGGTAAACCTATTTGATGAAATCGGTTTTAACTTAATGAATGTAAGTTGCTTAATGATTAGGTCGAATTACTAGGTGGAGATGGTTGAAAACGAATTGATTATCTTCGAACACTAGACTGAGTAGATTCTACTCGTTTTTGAAACAGAGAAACCGAATTTGACTCGAGTTTCAAATTTAACCTCATCGTCCCTCAACATTGGAACTACCATTTGAGATTGTAAATCCCCAAATATTTTAAACTTTTTCATACCTAAGAACTATTATTTAATGAAGCTATCAAAGAAGTTACAACAAAATTCTAATTTTCCTTCCTTGGCCCTTAAATGCTGCAAGATGTTCTTTGTTTTCTTCTCCATTATCAATGGTGTTATAGTCCTCATCAATACAGAGCTCTTTAAAACTGACCTGGTCCACAAGATGGAGTTGATGATAAATTTCTTGTACAGAATCCATACACGTTCGTGCACCATGTTTGGGACTTCCAACTACGCCAAGAAAATCAATTACTGTTTTAGCATGATTCTCCCAATATACTACTGCAATGATTTCTTTTTCTTCCTGATGCCCCACAATATTAAGAAGCCCCATGAGTAATAGTTTGACAGCCACTGGCAATGTACAATAAAGCTTTATAATAGAGTCACTCATTATAATTTCTTCAGCGACCAATTTGAATTGAGATATTCTGGAATCAAATAATACAGAGATGATACTACCTCCGCAAAGTAAATGATTTTGCACCTCACTTGAATTCTGTTGTTGATTTTTGCCAATTGATTTCACGGTGTATCATGCATCCACCTCACAGGGCACCCCAGACTAAGGCAGTAGCTTACATACCCCGTCATTACAAATGTACTCACTAGCAATCTCTGTCCAAGAAACAGTATGTTTGTTCTTAATATTACCATTCAATACTGGAAAGATATTTGAAGTCTGTTTCCCTTCTTAACAAGACTTGTATACCTATATCTCAGCCCCTTAAAAACCACCTTGTCCTCGAGGTGGAAGTTAAATGTGTCATTGCAGTCCCCAACTGTTATTTACACTACCCCCCCGGGATCAAATATAACGACCTCCTAATAAAAGTGGAGGCCACTTTCACTTCAGTTCTACCGTCAAGTGTTCCAGTTGCCCAAAGATGATGAGCTGAATCAATAGCAAGGACTGATACAGGGGTTGGGGCACCACAGTAAATTACACAATTGCAATTGTCTGCTTTCAAGGTTTTGGAGGTAAGATTCCTCTGCAGCCTGTCATCCAGCTTCCATTCTACCACTTCAGCCGCATACAGTTCACTCAAAACCTCATTCACAAGCATTTTCTCGACATCAGGATCAGAGAGTAAATCAAGCTTATAAAAATTGTTAGCCTCTTCACCTGTGTTTACGTTCGCCTTCATTTCGATCGTGGTGTCATGCGATTCTTCAGCCCATGAAGTTTCAATCCCCTCTAAAACCTTTACCCCACCACTATTCCAAGATTGAGCATGGGCGGAGTTGTTCAACACCAAGATAGATGAAAAAGAGATATCATCCTCAATACACAACCTTCCATTCTTTTTATCTAATATTTCACTTGCAAACCCTTCATCTACAATTTCCATGCTTGGCCTAATCTTAAGCATCTCTTAAGTTTTGCAATTACTGACGGCATTTGATCCATAACTAGGCTGTACATTACCAGCCAGATCCTGTTCTGGAATATCATCAAGCAACTTATCTTCAATTATTATACCTCCACTACCATCACACATCGGCTCACTTTCACTCGTCACAGCACATACACAATCAATCTCTTGAGTATAACAAAAATTTGAACATTAATTGGCAAAGTAGTTCTCATCGAAATCTCATCAAGCACCCTGCGACCTCCACTAAATTCTTCAGTACCAACAAATTTTGAAACCTCTAATGGACTGGTAACACTAGGAATTATGCTGGTAAGTTCAGAAACAATAGTATAAGGCTTTGGACATATCACCTTACGTTCAACTACTTGTTTGGCCGGGGGAATTTATTTCACTGATATCTGTTTCTATTAATTGGCCGGCGAGGAGCATCGAAAATTGTTTTACATATTACTTATTTGCGTGTGATTGTGGATATTCCCAGATAGGTTTCTTGCATGAATTTAGATTCAACAATCTTTTCGTTATTATAATCTGGTTTTCTATTCCTCAGTATTTTTTAAGTTTTGGTTGTATGACTTTCAAGAGCCTGACTTGTTGTTTCTTAATCTGTTATGCATATTATTATTAAGCTCACTTCTAGCGGGAAAAGCCTCGGGCCGATCCCTCTTCCGAAGCCCCACCAACATCTTCTCAGCCGGTCACTTCTTCCACTTCCTGCCCTATTATAAAGAGGACAACAATGGTATGTTGAACTCTAATTTTTATTTTTGTCACTTCATTAATATTACCTCCATTACAAAATATAAGAGTAGGGGTGCGCATGGTTTCGGGAATTTGGGTTTTTTACTGTACTATACAGATTGCGGTGTCTAACTGGTTCTGGTTCTCTGGCAGTAATGCGGTTTTCGGTGCGGTACAGGTTCTCGACCTCAAGTTCTCCTTTCAAGTTAATCGGCACTCATGACGGCGTGGTCAGCTGTAATGAAGCTTTGGGATGCTTCCTGCTTACCCGTACTAAGAAATTCCTAGGCGCCCGAATCTGGAGAACCACCAATCCCAAAGTATGTTGTAATGTTTCATATTATCTGTCACTTTCCTTTTAATGCACTTTTGTAGTTACCTCATTGTCGATTTCTTTTACAACTCCTCTGTTCTAGTCCGGTTAGGGTTTTCCATTTTACATTGTGTAGCATTAAGAGAGAAATATTGAAGCATGATGGGACTGTATAGTAGATTAAGTCAAAGCGAGATTAGTTGTAGAAGGATAGAAAGTTGAAAAATCACTGTAGTTGATAAACATCCTTTCAACTATTTAGCCATCATGGTTTTTAATCGTCCTTCCGGCACATTGTTGGCCTTTGTGGCACAATTATGTCGTCAACCTTTATGGTTTAAATTTATTCATGACTTTTTTGGCCTTCATTAGCCTACTTTGGTAGGTTTATGGGTCTTCTTGACCTTATGGGTATTCCTGACCTTATAAGCTTGGCCTAAGGGGTTTCCTGGCCTGGTAGGATTTCCTGCCTTTCGGGCGTTTGATGTCTATAAGCCCATGTGTATTATTGGTTTCATGGCCCAATGAGCCTTCCTAGAATAATTAATGGGACTTCCTGTGTGGGTGCTTTCACGTCATTATGGATCGCCTTGACCTGATTGCTTGCCATACCTGTGTTATGTGGCCACTCCTGCATACAGAAGGGTCATATCATTGTTGTACTAAAATTAGGCCTTCTTGGCTTGTAGTTTATTCTTCACGAATTCCAAAAACACGTCATACTCCACAATTTGAAATCTGAAGGCTAAATTTGAAGTTTCCAAAATATCTGAGTCCAATTGTAAATAAGGTAACTTATTTTGGGATCATAAGGCTCACGTTCAAGCGTCTAGCATGCTATTTACCAAAGTCCAAGGTTCAACTGTTAAAATTAGCTAAAAACAGGACCAGGTTGTAACTTTTGTAAAAAATAAGTTTCCGGTATGGTAAACGTTTTTCGTCAATCAAAAACATTTCTCCATCTGAGGCCTTCTTATTCGTTTTGCAAGAAATCAAGAATTTATAATTTTTGAGAAGATAGTCACCCAGAATGATTGTGGCCACTACGACTCACTTTTTTTAATTGCAAAGATCATTTTGACCCTTGAACTAGAATTGTATAATTACTGTAGTTTAACCCCATAAGACAATGTTTTTTATTTAAATGTAGCATATATCAACTTTTGTTAATAAACAAACTATATAAATAATAAATGTTAATGCATGAATGTTTTATTTGATGGATGGTGACCGAATTAGAGAAGAGAAAGAATGACTTAGCTCTTCTTGCTTTCCATTGGTTGTCAACGACCTTCCACCTACTTGCTGGCAAAAGTTGTTTTGTCCAGAGAGTGGTGGCTTCAAGCTTCTCCTAGCCATCGGTTGCCGCTGGCCTAGTATATTTATATATAAGACCACTGCCATTTAGATATTTTTCACAATATATTTTCTGCTTTGTGCTTTTTCGACGATCAAACATGCTAATTGTCGCTGCTGCTGGATTGCGGTTGGGAGTTTGTAGCCATAGAAGAAAATGAGTACAAGTAACTATTACTTGTGTTCCTGTGAATCTGAGTACAAATTGTACACCCATTCCAAGCAAGACGTTTGACTCGAGGCTATTTTTGGAGTTGAGGTTCCTGATGTTGAGTCCATCTTTTAGAGCCTCTGAGGGTGTTACTAATTTTATTGGCCATCAAGGCTTAAAGAATCTTTTGCTTAGGAATTTACCATTCAATAGGGGTCCTTCCTGGCTTATCATCATTCTTGAGAATGTCCAGTGAGTTGGGACTCTATAGCCTCACGCATCTGATGGGGGAGGCATCAAAGATCTCTGTTGTCATTTGATCTGTAATTTTATTTAAATAATTTGTGTTTGCCTCATGTCTTGCTTAGCAATATTAACCAACATGTTTAAATAAGTAAGTTGATCTCTATTACTTGTGTTTAAATATTCTATTTTTGGCTGCAGATCTTACAAACACTTGATGCGGTGGTCAATGTTGGTGGCGTTTATGATCCAAGTCGAGACCGCTACGATCATCGTCAGGAAGGTTTTGGCGAGGTTTTCGGACACCATTTCAGCACGAAACTTAGTGCTGCCGGTCTTGTCTATAAGGTGACTGAAAACTTTGATTTATTTACTTTAGTGTTACTACTTAGACGAGTGTTTTTTAATCTAATAATTTGATTTCACTTTCTATTCCATTTCTTTCAATTTATCTGATTTGCAATGCTTATTTCTAGCATTATGGCCTGGAAGTAGTTGCTAATCTACTTCAGCTGGAGGAAGAGAATCCATGGGTGCAACACATATACTCAAATGTTTACAAAAATTTCGTGGAGGTACCGTCTTTCACTTCTTCCTTTTTTCTGCTTCTTCATGGATTGTTATAGTTTCTTACTTTTCCATTTATGCTCCAATTTGATACAGGGAAAACGTTTAAAACTTTTCCATGAAAACATTTTCTGGAAAATACATGATTTTCTGATGTTCACTTCTCAAACTTAAAATGAGGTTGAAAATGCATTTTATATTTCATATTCAAAAACAATTATGTTATTGTAAACCATGGTTATCTGGAAAAGAGTTTCCCTGTATCAAACAGAGCCTTAAAATAGTAGGTGGATAACGTGAACCATATTTTGAAGTATGTGTGTTGTTTCAAATATGCTGAGAGAAGGGGAATTACATAATCCTGTGAGAAAGTTTACTTGCATTTAGGAGGGGATTATAGGAAGTCAAAAAATGTGAACCGTGAACCTTTCTACAAAATGAAGGGGGAGAGAGCCAGGACCGATTGGCTTAAAGTAGAACCTTTTTTTCAGGGTTGTGTTTAGTTTGAAGTATTCTCTTATTAAATTGTATAGCACCATGCTATATTGAGTAAATGCCTTGGCACATGACTGTTTCCAGTAGAAAATGTGACCAAAACTGTGATTTAGAAGTGTAGGAGTTGATTGTGCATTTTTCAACTTTAAATCCAGCACTTTGACCATCTTTTTAGTGTCCTCTTTAAAGCCTTCTGACGAAGCTTCCTTCAAAAAATTCCTCAGTGGAGTCTAGGAAGATTGTCCAATAGTTGTCCTCTGTTCTTCTCAAAAGTGTAATAATGTATTCAACTATTTATCAATAGTTCCCTGCTGTTTAAGCAATTTAAATTGCTTTAAGAGATTATCCATGTTAGCTTCAGTAAAACTACTATTAAAAGCCTTAGAGAATGTTTTCTTCCAACCACATAGGACTTGTACCATGATTTTTGAATGCCCTGTCCTTTCCTTACTTCCTGTACTTTTCCTCTGTTTACTAGTTATCATTTTTGTTTTTATTTTTACTTTGTAACTTTCAGGTTATTGATGCAAATGATAATGGACTTCCGACGTATCCGGAAGGTACATCGTTGACTGCAAGAGTTGCGAGACTCAATTTTGATTGGCTTTGCGAAAATGGGAATCATCATGAAATTTTTCTACACGCAGTGAGTCTTGTGGGCTCTGAATTTACAGATGTAAGAATTCTTTGTATGTGAAGTATGTTTTGTGTTTTATAAGGATCAATTTGAGTGAGGTTGGTTGGAATGTGACATATTTATGGGCTACCTTAACATGTATATTTGTTAATGTTATTCTTTTGCAGTTTGTTCGCTTTAGGTCAAACTCGATATTAGTTGCACAATCAATTCGTCTTGCAACAAGCAGTCAAGGAGTTATGTCTTCGACTATTGTTTGTCCAGTAAGTATCCATTAATCTGCTATCAGTAGTTATAAACTAAAGGTTTTACATGTGCAAGACATAATACTACCTCCATTCGAAATGATAAGAGCAAACCGCATTTGTAATTTATTAAGGCAACTGCTCTTATAATTTAAGTTGGAGAGAAACCTAAGATGTTTACTCCCATAGAACTGCTAATCTGCTATATATATATAAGGTGGTTTGCCATTTGCGTTTATAATTTTTCTGTATATGAATTCAGTCTATTGAGTTTTATGTTTTTTTCTTTAACAGAAAATGGGAGCAGTAAACTTTCAAACTTGGAAGGAGCAAGAGTTGTCTGGTTGTTTATGGTCTCAGGATCCGATCCAATTCACACGGGATCATGGAATCAGTCTCCTGTCGATTGGGATGTTTCCAGCCGATGATGTTAAGCAATTATATCCAAGCTCATACGTGAGCTATTTGTGTTGCACAAAGAGGGGAAATGCAAGTTTGCGGATCTTGAATTGAGAAAAGTCGTAAAAATGGGAGAAAGAATAAAGATATTAAGTCCAAATCTCTTCTACTTCGAGTGGCCGTCTGATCCTTATCAAAATTTGCTGAAAGATGATATATCGAAGTTGGGTGAGATGATTTTTACTGACTTCTTCGAAGATGAAGTTGCTTTGAGTCCCGAGTGGAGTTATTTGCAATTGCAATTTAGATCTGTGAGCTATGTTGACGACGCATTCAGGTATACTATACTCAATTCCACTTGTATAATGTCCGATCATCGCCGAGCCGAATATTGTGGTTCTTTTTATCGTGGAATACAGTTGCTTGAGACGAACTTTTATCGACTTGTGCTTTTCGATTTACATTATCTGCCATACTCTTACAACTGGAAAAAGAAGATTAAGAACTGTGGGGTCGATTATCTCGTCAAAGCTCTGGATTCTCAAGGGGCGACTTATAAAGATAACAATGGATTTGATTTGTTGAGGTATTGGAGGAATGTTTTCGAGCATGCGCATAATAGAAATCTTCGTACCAACGAGTATAAAGCACCAGTGGGAGTGGGTGAGATACTTCATGGGAAGAATATGGTCATAATTATGATAAATTTGTTTCCTTTATTCTTACCGGGCTTACAAAAATTGATAAAAAAACATTCGATTTTCTTGCCATCCGATCTATAACCTAAAGTATATCAAAACATTTGACTGCTATCCTCTTGTGGTCCCCCTCTCCCTCTCTGGTCCCCTCTTCCTCTCTCTCACTAGTTTAGTATCGGACGATTCTGACCTCTTTGGGCCCCTCTTCTTCTCTCTCACTGGTTTAGTATAGGATGATTCTGACAATTATATGTAACTGTTGTAATGACAAATTAACCTATGAAATTTTGACAATGTCACTTGATGTAATGACCGCAATGGCAAACATATATGAAAATTTTGGCAATTATTGTTATTATTTTTCATTTTTACATAAATATTTATAATTTTGATATTAAAAGAATATTATACATTAAGAACGAATTCTTAGCAAATATGATAATAAATAGAAAAATATTGCAAAGTTAAAATTATATCTAAAACGGTTAGTAGAGTTCAAATAAAGTGTTACTTATCAATTATAATAGTTTATTTTATGTTTATAAACTTAGTAGAAGCATAATTATTTATTTAAATATATAAAATATGGGAATCACATAAAATACTTTCCCAATGAAATTAAAATGGAAAATAATTTTTTCAAAAATAAATTTTTATTTCGACGCAAGGAGCGGACACCTGTCACAACCATAGAATTAATGTTTTGTTTGTAAGTTTTGTTTGTAAGTTTTAGGGTTAAAAAAAAAAAAAGAATTAATGCTCTGTTTGTAAGTTTTAGGGTAAAAAAAAAAAAAAAAAGTAACAGAAAACTTATAAGATTTTTTTTTTTTGTTTATGAGTTTGTAACAAAAAAATTAATATTTTTTTACTTTTTATGAGTTTGTGAGATATAAGGAAAGAAAAGAAAACATGACAAATTATCATTTTACCCAAGAAAAGAAAGGACATAGACTAGAATTAAATTTTTCCTGTATTACGAACTTGAAGTTAATATGGAAATTTTAAAAATTGTGTTTGTGAGCTTTTCTTTTCTTTCCATTTTCAGTCATATTTTGTTAGAAAATTATTCAAGAAAAGTGCCTCAGTCTTTACTATCAGATTGATTGATGATTTTAACAAATTAATAAATTTTTTGACATTAATTTTTCAAGCGAGTTTGTCAAGTTCCAAGCAGAGAATTATTTGCAACGGAGAAGACAAAATGATACGAGAACAACTCTAGACAAAAAAATAATATCTTAGAAAATGAATTCTATATTCAGAAGTATTGTGCACATTACATTTAGGATAAATTATAATTTATCACATTTGGTTTCACCAAATTTGCATCGCCTCACCTAAGAATTCTAAAATCATACTCTCTCTTAGCCCCAAACCGTTATAACGTCGTTAACCTAAGGGATGAAATGACTGCTATATAAAATCGTTGACCACCCACTTGTGCATCACTTTCACCGCCTGAATTTTCAGTCTCTCTCCAATCTCTCAATAATATTAAACCTCGCAAAATTATTAGTTGCCTCATTTATTTCATCAAATGAAAACTTAATTAATGAAGTACTTTCCGTAATTGACTCCAAGGCACTAGGATTCAAACTAATCTTCCTAGTAATCTCTTTTTCTCTCCTTATTTTTTTAACTTGTTTCTTCTTATCCACCAAAACCCACCAGCAAAATCAAGAACCCAAATACTACAACCACATAAATGACAGCCTTATTCTGTTTGTTACTAGATTTAGACCTATTAAATCTAAGAGAGAACAAACACTCTGAAGTACCTTTATCAGTGGGACCTAATGAATTTGCGAAGGCGCCGGCGTAAATTGAGCGATACGTCGTGCAATCGGAGACGTTTCCGACAATTCCATGGAACAATACTTGGCTCAGCACTAGAACGAGAAATAGTAACTTGTTTCTTACACTTAGAAGATACAAGAGAAGCTCCAAGCTTGACACATTGTCTAGAAAATAACCGTCTTGTCATTGGGCCAGAGCCCCAATCAGCATCACAAAAAGCATTCAGGGACATGTTTGATGAGCTAGGAAAAAGTAAACCTTAACCAGGAGCATTTTTAATATACTTAACCAATTTCATGGCAGCATCAAGGTGAACATCAGTTGGTGTAGCCAAAAACTGACTCAAAATATGAAGAGCATAGGACAAATCAGGGCGAGCAATCGTAAGATATACCAATCTTCCAACAAAACAATGATAGGCACTACCATCAGATAAAGTTGTTCCAGATTTATCAGAAAGATTATGGTGATGTTCAATGGGAATTAGACTAGGCTTGGAACCTAATAATCCAGTATCATTCAAAATATCAAGGGCATATTTCCTTTGATGAAGATAAAGACCATGCCTTGACTGAGCAACCTCAAGCCCTAAAAAATATTTCAAACCACCAAAGATCTTTTATTTTAAAGTGAGCAGCTAGAAAAGTTTTAATGTTGGCTAAAAGATGAATATCATTTACCTCCAAGCAAGATATCATCAACATACAGCAGTAAGGCAACGAAGGAAGAACCAGTCTGCATTACAAAAAGAGAGTGATCATTTTGAGACTGTCTGAAACCAAAGGTTATAAGAGCTCCAGAAAATTTGGAAAACCACTGTCTAGGGGTCTGTTTAAGGCCATAGAGTGACTTGAGTAGCCGGCACACTAGTTTTTTAATAGAGAGAGACATAGGGAATGTAAAACCGGGTGGCAATGACATATATACCTCTTCGTGGAGATCCCCATGAAGAAATGCATTAGTAATATCAAGTTGAGAGACATTCCATTTCTGATAAGCTGCCAAAGATAGAAAAACACGAACAATGGTCATCTTAGCAACAGGTGCGATAGTTTCAAAATAGTCCATACCTTCAGCTTGATTAAAGCCTTTAGCAACAAGTCGGGCTTTATGTCGATCAATAGAACCATCAGCTTTAAATTTTAATTTGAAATTTCATTTCCAGCCAATAGCATGTTTTGATGATGGCATTGTAGTGAGAACCCAAGTCTTGTTTTCTCCAAGAGCCTTGATCTCAGTGAGCATGGCTCGAGTCCAATGTGAATCTTTCAAAGCTTGAGTAAACGAGGTTGCTTCTAAACATAAAGACGTGGAGGCCAAAAAATGTTGATATGAAGGTTTGAAATGTGCAACTGAAAAATAATTGCCCAGTGGGTACTGAGAAGAAACAGCAGCAGCAAAGGTTGATGGTGGAATAGTATCGGCAACTTAGGCAAATCAACAAAATTTTGGTACTTAGCAGGAAGTGTTCGATGTTTGACAGGTCGAACTTCAAATACTGGCATTGTAGTTCTAGGATTTGGCATTGGAGTACTCTCAGAGACTGAGGATTGAGGTGAGCTAGGAGAATATGTACTTGGGATACCAACATCCCAGGTGATAATAGCATCAAGATCATCAACAAATGTTTGCTAAGGAGGAAATAAACCTGAATGAGAAGTGACAGAAGATGTGGAAAGCTGATAGGGAAATATATCTTCATGAAACTTTACATCTCGACTCACAAAAGATTTCTGAGTTTGCAGATCAAGGAAATAAGCAGCCCTTTCGGATCCGATTTGAGTGACTGTACTCCTGCCCAGGTCCAGCATATTTTTAGACCTGTTGCCCGTCCGGTGAGCGTAACTCCTCCTCCGTCGGTTCAGTTGACGGAAACGGCATCATCGATTGTCGCTGACCCGTTGACGTCTCTTTCTCTGTCACTACCTGGATCAGACGTCGGTGATGTGTCCAATCAGGTGAAGCCGGTTGTGGCTGTTGAAATGAAGCAGGCGGTCCTGCCTCCTCGTCCACTGCCTCCTCCTCCAGCTCAGGTGGCAGCTGCTCCAAGGAATGAAGGGGATTTTTTCAGCCCGGAGTTTTTGTCGGTTATGCAGGAGATGATAAAGAAAGAGGTGAGGAGCTACAGGACTCGAGAAAGACCTGTAGTGTCTAAGAAATCGGTGCGTTCCTGGTTCCATTATTAATTCAAGGCTTGGATGAACAGGTGTTTTTGGGTTGAGAAGGACGGTGAGATGGCAAATTGGAATCAAGGGCATAATAGTCATTTTATCTTCGAAATTAACGGTGTTATAACAGTTTGGGACCAAAGAGAGAGTATGCCTGATTTTAGAAACCTGAGGTGGTTTATAGTTGACTTTTAAACCTGAAGTGGGGCGATGCAAAAAAGGTAAAACCATGGGTGGTTTTTTGTATTTTACCCAAAAAGTTAAGAACTAATGGATCAATTGACAAGTTCAAAACAAGACTTGTGGCCAAAGGGTTTAAACAAAAAGATGGTATTGATTATTTTGATACCTATGCTCCGGTAGCTAGAATTAGTACCATTATGATACTAATTGTTTTATCATCAATATATAAATTGTTTATTCATCAAATGGATGTTAAAACTGCTTTTCTAAACAGAGTATTAGAAGAAGTTTACATGGATAAACTTGAAGTGTTTGTTTTGAAAGGGCAAGAAAATAAAGGATATAGACTAATTAAGTCTTTATATGGCCCAAAACAAGCTCCAAAACAATGGCATGAGAAATTTGATGAAAAAATCGTTGCAAATGGTTTTAGAATAAATGAATTTGATAAATGTGTTTATTCTAAATTTAATAAGCATGGTGGTGTTACTATTTATTTATATGTTGATGATACGTTAATTTTTGGTACTAACATGAACTTGGTTAATGAAACCAAGAAATATTTATCATCATGCTTTGATATGAAAGATATGGGAGAGGTAAATGTAATTTTGGGTATCAAAATTATGAAATCTACAAATATGATCTCTTTAACACAATCTCATTATATTGAGAAACACTTAAAGAAGTATGGTCATGAGAATTGTAGTACAATCTCTACTCCATATGATCTTTTGGTTAAACTTAAACCAAATGGAGAAAAATGTATAAAACAACTAGAATATGCTAGTGTTATTGGCAGTCTAATGTATGCAATGCATTGTACTAGACCTGATA
>JAUMHB010067677.1:0-13664 GCA_032359685.1 Pittosporum tobira | reverse complement strand
ATTTACCTTTGCTATATATATGTATGCAATGCTGATCAGAAATATATGAAATAAACAATCTTTCAAATATTGTTACAGCTACCACCTGGTAAATTCTTTTCACTACACTTAGGACATCATGTTGCAACTTATTGGAAACCTTTATCAGTTCTTTTCATAATGCTATTTATGATTTTTTGACTTATTAAAAAATGAAAAAGTAAAGCTATCTAAGGCTCTTCATACAAATGACTTGCGTGGAAGCATTTTAATTGGATAGATGCTTTTATTTATGGGAATCTGATTTGGAGGGAAATAGAAAAATAAAATTTATAATTTTTTTTGGTAAAAGCAAGAGTTATAACAACGGTCATTTTCGGTCGTTGGTATAGTGTCTATAGCAATTGAGCAGAACTTGGGGGAGATGGCCATTGGTATAGGGTCTATACCAGCAGCCACTTTCCGTAGCTATTCAAAAAAGGCCGTTACAATTGATCAAATACTTGACATGGGCTTAATGCTACAATAAGGGTCGGTGGCTGTTGGAATAGGGTAAAAAACCGTAGTTGTTGACCAATACCTACGCCTTCTGAACCAACGGGAGGCGGCCGTTGCTATTGGTTATAGCAACAGTCTTTTAGTCTATAGAAACGGCTAATGGCTGTTGCTATAGCCCTGTTTTCTAATAGTATGCTTGAGAATGAAGATTAAAAGAGATACATTGTAATTGTGTTTTTCAAGATGAAACGTTACTAAATAATAGAGAGTCAAACTCGATAACACGATATCTACTACTAAAGTATATGGTAAATTGGAACGATCCTCTCATGAATGTACTAAATCAAATTTGATATTTTGAAAATCTAGATTTTCATGCTAATCAATATTTATGTTTCCGTAGCTCTCCTCCAACATATAATAGATTTTGGTACAATTGATTACATACCGAAGAATTAGACAGAGTCTGCACAATCGATTAGTTCCAAGTCGAAGTTGAAAAGTCATTTTCAAGAATAATTCAGAACGGACGTCCAAATGTTGTCTTTTTCTCTTATTTTTTTCTGACACTTCATTTTATCTCTTTTATTATCTTTTTAATTGTTTTGTTTTGTTCTTAAATACATAAATTGCTTTTTTTCACCAATACGTTAATAATTTAGTGATTTTTCATATTAAATTATAAATATTCCAAGTTTTTAATTTTTTTATTTTCAAAAATCTAACCTTAACTATTTTGGTAAGTTCATCTATGTAAAATTTGAACAATCTTATCGATAGACTATAGTTAAGTCTTCACTTACAAAATAAAATCAAGGTCTCATTTTAGGAATTTAATTTTATTCCATTGAAAAACTAAAACATATTTTTATATTAATTTAAAATAGCAAAATTGTTGATTTTATTTGAACACGAAATGTATAATGCATTTTCAGAATTTTTATTTTGACAACCAAATATTGAAAAATAATTTACTTTTTTCATAAAATGTTTTCCTTACAGCAAATGGAGCCTAATATATACTGTAATAGGTAAGTTTACTAAGAGAAAAAAGTGGGTTGTTCGGGGTGTGTGTGTGTGTGTGTGTGGGCGGGGAGGAGGAGCGGTGAGGGGCAAGAACATTTACCCAAAGAAAAGATAAAACATATATAGATTTATTTTAATGAGTTAAATATAGTAACATAAATTATAAGAAAGTCTTAGGTGGATATATAGATTATTAAATGAGTCAAATATAGGAACATTAATTATTAAAAAGTCTTAAGTAGAATTAGTGGAGTGGCGGAAATGGAGGGCTAGAAAGTGGTAGAGCCAGAGATGAGCTATAGGTGGGATTAAGAATGGTTATGGTTGAGCTTTTCCTTTCTATAAAATGGTGTAAATGGGCGAAGGAGAAAATTTCAGCTCTACCTTGAAGAAGAGCCCCCCATCTTCTTCTTGTAAAAAATAAGTAGAGCCCTTAATAAAACTAAAAACAAAAGAAAACATTATAGAGTTGGGGGGAGATATCAGATTCGAGTGACGCTCTTATCATTATTATTAACTAAGCATGGGAAGATCCACCCTAACACTATTGTTGTGCCTATCCGCTATTGGGGTATTGGTGTTTACTGAGGACCCTTATATCTTCATGGACTGGGATGTCAGTTATGGGACGATTGCTCCTTTGGGAGTCCCGCAACAAGGCATCTTAATCAACGGCCAATTCCCTGGTCCTAGGATTAATTGCACCTCCAACAACAATATTGTCGTCAATGTCTTCAACCATCTTGACGAGCCTCTTCTCTTCACCTTTGCGGGTGTTCAACAAAGGAAGAACTCGTGGCAGGATGGTACTCCTGGTACCATGTGCCCGATTCAGCCTGGTGCAAACTTCACATATCGATTCCAGGTCAAGGATCAGATCGGCAGCTATGTTTACTTTCCCACTACCGGTATGCTAAAGGCTGCCGGTGGGATTGGTGCCCTCAACATCCATAGTCGTGCGCTCATCCCAGTCCCATTTGACAACCCTGCTGATGAGTACAATGTCCTCGCTGGGGACTGGTACAATAAGGGTCACAAGTCCCTTAAGAGGCTTTTGGACAATGGCCGATCTATTGGCAAGCCTGATGGCATCCACATTAATGGCAAGTCCGCCAAGGTGGGAGCCCCTGCCGAGCCCATGTTTACCATGGAAGTAGGAAAGACCTATAGGTACAGGCTGTGCAATGTCGGGATGAGGACTTCCCTTAACTTTAGGTTCCAAGACCATACTATGAAGCTGGTTGAGCTTGAAGGATCCCACACCGTCCAAAACCTTTACGAGTCCCTCGACATCCACGTTGGTCAGTGCATGTCTGTGTTGGTCACTGCCGATAAGGAGCCAAAGGATTACTATTTGGTTGCTTCTGCTAGGTTCACCAAGGAGCCGCTTAGCACTGTTGTCGTGGTCCGTTATGCCAATAACAATGGTGCTGCATTTGCTGAGCTCCCAGCACCGCCACCTGAGAACACCGCTGGAATTGCCTGGTCGATCAATCAATTCCGCACATTCAGATGGAATTTGACCGCCAGCGCTGCCCGACCTAACCCACAAGGATCATATCACTACGGACAGATCAACATCACCCGTACCATCAAGCTGGTTAACACTAGGAATAGTTTGGATGGGAAGCTCCGTTTTGGGATCAATGGAGTCTCACATGTGGATACTGAGACCCCCTTAAAGCTTGCAGAGTACTACGAAAAATCGCAAGAGGTTTTTAAATATGACTTAATTGGGGACGAGCCTCCAACAGACATGAAGAAAGTGACATTGGCACCCAATGTAATGAATGCAACCTTCCGTAATTTTGTCGAGATCATCTTCGTGAATGAGGAAAAGACCATCCAGACATGGCACTTGGACGGGTACTCATTTTTCGCAGTAGGTATGGATCACGGCAAGTGGACTCCGAAGAAGAGGAAAAACTACAACCTAGTAGATGGGGTGAGCAGGCATACCATCCATGTGTATCCCAACTCATGGGCAGCTGTCATGACTACCCTGGACAATGCAGGTATGTGGAGTTTAAGGTCTGACATGTGGGAGAGGTTCTATCTGGGACAACAAATGTATGTGAGTGTGCTCTCCCCTGAACGCTCTCTTAGAGACGAGTATAACATTCCTGACAACTCCTTGCTATGCGGCCTTGTCAAGGGTTTGCCCATGCCTACTCCTTACACTGCCTAAATTCTTTCAAACATATTAGTCTTCTTCTTCATGTTCAGCTACTAACTAGTACTGCACAAGATGATGATGATGATAATTATATTAATTTTTAGTACAGGGTGGAAAGAAGCTCAATCAATATCTTTAATCTTAATGTATGATACACAATACAAATTTGAACTCTTAGTTTGCCCTTCATTTAGTTTTCAAGTAGGATATGAATAACTCATTCCTTAATAAAAATGTGAAATCCATCAGAAACTACCACAAGGCTAATTTTTCACACAACACCAACGACAATATTAATTGTTTTAAAAACTTCAATTTCAAGTTCCATTATTCAATTAAATGAGGAGCCCTTTTGATTGGTTTCTTTCTCAGAGCCATATCATAAGCGAAGCCAGGATTTCATATTAATAAATGGATGCTCAGGGTATCTGAATGTAGAAAAAAATAAGAAATAAAATAAAATTTTAGGCTAAAAGATATCTTTAACCATGTGTTTTTATCACTTTTAGACATTGAACCCTGACAAAAAAAAAATTTCAAATTGAACCTCAATGTTCATACATTTTTAGAAATTGAACCTTCCGACCAAAATTCCATCCAATTTTGGTCGGAAAGTGACGTTATATTTTTTCTTAGGGGTAATATCGTAATTTCATTGAATTAATATGGCAGAATAAGACATTGAACCCCAACAAAAAAAAATTAGAAATCAAACCTTAAACTATATAAATTTTATCAATTTTATTTTACCTTATAATTTCAAATAATTTTTATTTTCAATATATTTTTAGTTATCATTGTTTAATAGTTTTGATTTATAAAATTATATATATTTTGAGCTTTAATTTTGATTTGATTTGATTTTTTAATTTTTTTGGGTTAGGGTTCAATGTCTAAAATTATAGAAAACTCAAGGTCAAAAATGAAATATTTTCTAGAACTTTTGTATGTGAAATACCGATTATATCGTTTCTCTGTTCAATTAATTACATTGCGCTGATCAGAATGTTCAATTTCTAAAAATATATGAACATTGAGGTTCAATTTGAAAAAAAAAATTGTCAGGTTTCAATGTCTAAAAGTGACAAAAACACATGGTCAAAAATATCTTTTACCCAAAATTTTATTATATTGTCATTCCATATAATCTACTCTAGTATTTTAGGACAAGAATGCAACAACTTCCACATCATAATTGATCATAAATGCAATTGCTTATATTTAATAAAATATTATCATATTGTTAAGAATTCACAGGTGAATTGTAACTAGTTTATCATGAGCAAATTAAAAGAATGAATTGTTAATATATATGAATGTGTCATAAATATATTGGCTTAAACTTTTAGGTTATGATTCCAAACATATATATTAAGGCTTCATGGGTGTGCATGTAACACGCCATGCTCCCCAATTCTAACCCAATAACTGGCCGGTATCAGAGCCATGGTGGATTAATCACAGGTTAATGGTGAGCTTCTTCAAAAAGAAATCCAATGATGATAGAATTATTAATGAAAGCGCCTAATTAGGACTTGATGGTTCAAGAGTAGGTGCCCATATAGGGTCTCAGTGGTTCCAATAGTAAATAGTTAAATTCTTGATGGAATGTGGCTCTTTAGGTCAAAGGTCAAAGGTTGTGATTCCATGTAAGATTCCCTTGATAATCCCCCAAAATTTATTCTTTATCACTATTTTTCTTCAAACTGCCAATTTACTACTACCTCCGTCTTAAAAAAGATGGTCAAAATTTTTTATGCTTTTTTGACAAAAATTTTAAGACGGTTTGAAAATATATATATACATTATATTTTTTATATGTTTTTATATTTTTAACATTATATCATATTTTTTAATATAATAAAAAAATTATTAAATATATAATATATAAATATATTTTTAAAACGTTTTAAAATCCACGTCATAAAAGTGTCAAAAATCTTGTTCATCTTTTTCAGGACGAATGGAGTAGTAAAAATAATGACCCTATCGTTGGATGGCCATCATGGCCCTAATAACCAATGACAATTATTAAATAAAATATTGGTATTTGGTACTCGTAACAACTGACACAAATCTGCGAAAAATTCTCCCTAATTGCTTTCTGGAGCTAATAGTTTTATTTGCTAATTCTGGCACACTTATCAATTTGCGAGAAACTTCATTCTAAACATGAAACCATCTGCAAGATACTGAGATGTATGCGTTAACAAAGTTTTTGACATGTATTGATTAATGACATCATCATGATGTCACGTGTCAAGCCTTTTACCTATACAGTCGCTCACTGTGACTCGCCTTTCCTACATGTAACTCTAGAGCTTGGTTATAAAAGCATCGATAATCAGATATCAATGACTCGGCTCTATCAAAAGAGAACATGCACAAAAGACCTTCACACACTATCCATCTTTTGGTGTTGTACGCTCAAATCTGGGTAGCGCCACGAAATTAACGATAGATCTTCTTCCCCTAACACGTGTTCAAGGTGAATAATGTAACTATGCTCCCAAAAATAACCACAATCACAATGAGAAAAAATAGGATTATTAGAACACAAGAATGAAGAAATGAATATACATCAATGGTGGAAGCAGTAAACAATGGAGCAGACTTAAGAGAGAAGAAAATTATTTTATTGATTATGATCTCAAAGTTACATTACAACTCTTCTATATATATAGTTTACAAGTAGCTTACTCTCTAAGCTAGAATCTAAGTAACTACTACTACATATCAGCTGTCATTCTGTTTTACACTTTGTTGAGTTGGCATTCCGTTTTTCCTCTTCCTTGGATGGCATTTTGTTATTCTCCTCTAACTATTGTTTTCCTTGATTTTCTACGCATAATAGATGTTTGATAATTTGCCCGAGTTGTCACCTTATTATCATGTTTTTATCTGCATTATTCTTACATCCCCCTTCACGTTGGAAGTATGAAATAGATTTATAAAATGATTGATAGTGAAATGCATCACCAAATGGGATATCAAGACATCTGCTGTAAGAGAGGTCATAGATATGCACATTCTGACCTATGAGATACTATTTCAAATTTATCAACTGATGCATAAGTTAAACTTTTCCGTTGTATCTCTTGTTTTATCTTGGTAATTAATGGTTAAATACTGATTAAAACTAAAAGTAATCATGTAATTAATATATATATATATAACTGATAATTAATATTTTGATCTTATAATTTGTGCTATGTTATTAATTAATATTAGTTTCAATGTCCGGTGTTGTCCGAACTAAAACAAATATTTATTATTATATTATACCCAAAAAACTAACGACAGAGGAATTGGCTGCTAATAGCTATCAATGGTCGTCTGAGAGATTCAAAGCCAGCAAAACAAGTGGAGTGCACGAAGTGGAATCGATGGCAACACTAACTGCGAAGATGGATGCACTTACAAAGATGTTCAACTTGCAGATGGACAATGTTTCGAAAATCCAGGTAGTTGCATGTGATTTTTGTGATGGTGATCATAGTAATCCCTACTCTAATACGTACAATCCAGGGTGGAGAAACCATCCAAACTTGTAGTGGGGAGGACAGAATCAGCACCAAGACCACCACCACCACAGATGTAGAAGCCCAGCTCGCATTTAGAGGATTTGATCAGCAAATTAGCCCATACAGTTGAAGAGAACATCAAAAATACTAATGCGTTGTTCCAGCATCAAAAGGCCGCTATTAGGAACATTGAAAAACAAGTGGGCCCATTGGCGCAGTAGATGGCAACAAGGCCATATGGTTCTTTATCTAGTGACACCGAGAAAGACCATGCAAATGCCATCATTCTAAGAAGTGGTAGAGAAATTAAGGTACCAGAAGTCAAGGAAAAAAAGAGGAGTCTGCCCCAAATCCGTACACTCCACCAATTCTATATCCGAGGAGACTTGTGCAAAGGAAGAAGCCAGAAGTTGAGCTATAAAAAGAACAGTCTTCATCCTCTCAAGGTGAAGTGGAAAAGCCTACTCTGAATACTTACACTCCACCCGTTCCATACTCGAAGAGGCTTAAAAAAAAGAACGATACCCAACAATTCTCCAAATTTGTGTAAGCCTTCAAGAAACTTCAGATCAACCTGCCCTTGGTTGATCTTTTGACACAGATACCTAGCTATGCGAAGTTTCTGAAGGATATACTGGGTAATAAGAGAAAATTGGATGACGTAGAGACTGTGATGTTGAATGAGGAATGTTCTACAATCATATAGAACAAGTTTCCACCGAAGCTGAAGGAACGAGGGAGTTTCATAATTCCCTGCCAAATTGGGGACATTCAGTTCAGTAAGGCATTGTGCGATCCGGGATCAAGTATAAATTTAACGTCTTATCCAGTCTACATGAAACTTGGGATCGGAGAAATAAAGAACACCACTATGACCCTTCAATTGGCAGATCGATCGATTAGATATCCGAAGGGTATAGTGGAAAATGTGTTGGTAAAAGTTAACAAATTTGTTGCTTTCGCAGATTTTGTGGTTCTCGAGATGGACAAAGATGTCGAGGTATCAATCATTTTAGGGAGACCTTTTCTAGCTACAAGAGGGGTTATTATTGACGTTAGAGAAGGCAACTTGGTATTGAGATTTGAGGAAGAATGAGTCACCTTCAATGTCCTAAGAACTATGAATTGCCCAAGCAAGCCAAGAGAATGTTAGAAGATCGATAAAGTAGAAAGAGAGGTGGGCATGGCTTCCAAATGTACAACTTCTAAATTGACTGACTTAGAGCATACAGTTGGAAAAGGCTCCAGTTTAAAAAGTGTGAAGCAAGTCGCGAAACGTCGAAAAACAGTGAGACCTTGGCCAAGATCTCTAGACTAAAAATTCAGCAATTTTTTGTTAACGGAAAAGGGATCTATGCCAATATCATCGATTGAGAAGACACAAACTTCTGCACCTAAGGCTTTACATGCTCATCTAGAATACGTTTTTCTAGAGGCTCTGACTTAACCAAAAGCATGAAAAAGTTAGGCTAGAAACTATAAAACGAGTGCTTCTTGGGAAACAACCCAAGCTTTTAACTGTTTTTGAATTCTTTTTATTTTCTTCAGTATAGTTTTTATTTTATATTCATTATTTTTTTTCTTTTTTTTTTGTTTTTTCAATACTTTTTGTAGGACTAAGCTAGGGAATGCATAAAGAAAGTTTATCAAGAAGAATGGATGAAAAGTGGGGCTATTTTAGGAGATGTTAATGCTGATATTCAAGCTACTCTTGCTGAAATCAAAACTGAGCAAGCAGGGCCGACGGCAATGTTACAATAAATCTACATTGACATATCTCCCAGGGTCATTTTGGGCCACCTTATTCTTAAGCAGGTGTGCTTAGTTTTTTTCTTTCCCATAAGTGCTTTATGTGTTTTTACATTGTGGACAATGTATTATTTAAGCTTGAGGAGGGAATAACATGCTTGATTCCTTATGTGTTTTCTGCTTAGCTTTTTAGGTTGTAAGTTTTCATTTTTATAATTAAAAAAATAATAATTATTAAAAATCAAAAAAATTATAAAAAAAAAAATGGGTGTAAAAGTCACTTGTTTTCAAAACAAATAAGAAAAATGAAGGAATTTATTTGGTTTTGGAAATTATTTAGAACTAGTTGCTTGTTCTTCATGAATCGATGCCTAGGATTGCATGTGTAGGATTTTGCATGTTTAAGTCGTTTGTATCCATGATAGGCCTAGAGACTTTTGAAAATCCATTACTTTCCTATAAATGAGATATGTTGTGTTTCAAATCACTATCCATTAACTCTAGATTTTGAAATATTTAAAACGGATACTAATAATTGTGAAGTACTTAGACTTCTACGGTGACTCTCATTATTGTTGATTACTGGAAAAACACTTGATCTCGATGAAAAAAAATAAAATAAAATAAGGAGTTGGAAAGAAATTGGTGCAAAAGACCATCAACTCTATAGGCAAAGCCTATGCTAGTTCTGAGGAAAAATCAAGTGCTCCATTGAGATCTTGGTATTCGAGTGGACGATCCATGCCTATGGATAAGAGAAATCATTCATGTGGATGGAGGTGTAAAGTATTAAGCTAAAAGTGAATGTCCAATTTGATGTTTTAATGTCTATGAGTTAATACATGCTATACACGAGCACACGAACACTCATAAATCAAATTGTTGGGAGTAAGAGAGTTTTACGAGAATTCAGACTTATTGTGGATGTGTATGGTTTGAGTTGTGTGGATTCTTTCATTTACATGACTTGGTGTTGGTTCATTACTTATGGGTTACTAGTTTTCGATATTTTTCTCTACCAAATTAGTTAATTCACGATTTTTTGGTTGGTTTGAAAACTATGAATCAAGAGGTTGAATTTCTCGAAGATATGGTTCTTGTTTAGTTTGTTTCAGGACAAGTAAGAGTTTAAGATTGAGGGAGTTTGATAAGATGATTTTAGTGCATATATTTTGATGAATTTAACTATTGATTTTCCCGTAATTTACGTAAGTAGTCCAAACAAATTGTCAATAATTGTTCTATTTTAGTTTGGATTATTGCTCCGTGTTTGAATTTAATTTTGTAGGTTTTTGAACTTATTTGGAGACTATTTTGAGCTGAAAAATGGACAAGGGGCAAATCCTAGCTGCAGTAGGACAAAGATGGATGCATTGCAGCCTTTCTCACAGGCTACCCATGAGAATCCTCATGACCATGAGAAAGGCTAGCGCAATATTATTGCTTTTCAATAATTTTTGGGAAAGGAGAACGTGACCCAAACTTTCTTTTACATACTTTTCTTTCATAGTCGGGAAATAACTTAGAATAGAATATAGTAGATTAAGACTTTGTAATTTTCATCTTTTCTTCCATTATTTATATAACAATCCAATATTTTCGACATGCTATGACATTTATTTATCTTTTAACAGTATGATATTTTTGAGATAAAATAAACTATAAGGTGCTAAATGCAAATATTGGTTTCCGACAAAAAAAATGTTTAAGTTGTCGGCAGGGAATATTCGTTTCCGTACCGTGCATCGCATAACGACAAAATATTTATGAACCCCACAACAGAATACGTGTGGACCTCATTAATATTTTATCCATGTGCTTGATCCATGTGTCACAGTTGACATCAGAGTTTAGGGATATGATCTCTAGGAACAGATTACGATGAGCTTTTAAGGGATAGATTTAAGATTGGTCATAGAATATGAACTAGATTAAAATTCATTGCGAATAAAGGTAGGAAATTTGTAAATATATGTGTGTATATTATCTAAATTTTAACTGTGCTTTCAAAATGGCTGGCCAAAATGAAGAATACGACAACCTGATTCACAAGGCTCTAACTGGCATCTTGCAATTCATGTAAAACCAAGCTCAGTGTACCTCTCCCCGAAACATTGCCAGTAATAATGGTAACCGGTCCGTCACTGTCAAGCAATTTAAAGAGTTGGGACCACCAGAATTCTTTGAAAAACCAGATCCGTTAAAAACAGATGCATGGATCAAGCACATGGATAAAATATTCGATGTGCTAAGGTGTCAGGAGGAACAAAAAGTCTAATTTGCTAGTTTCATGCTTCGAGGAGAGGCAGACCATTGGTGGGAATCAATGAAACGAGTTTATCTTAGCGCTATTGAAATGCCATGGGAAGAGTTCAAAGAACTCTTTTATGAAAAATACTTTCCAGAAAGCATTCGTCACATGAAGGAAGTTGAATTCATAAAACTAGAACAAAAAAATTTGACCGTGGCTCAATATGAAGCCAAATTTGCAAAGTTATCACGTTTTGCTCCACACTTTGGGGATAACGAAGAGCACAGAACTCGTATGTTCTTACGAAGATTGAGGTCTGACATTCAAACGCATCTCATCACTCTTAAACTCCGTTCTTATGCAGATGTTGTTGACAGAGCGCAACTATGTTAACGAGATAGCGAGATGAACCGCTTAGAAGCAGAACGCAAGTTGAAGGAAAGGAACCAGGAACGTGCCCAATGACCAAACAAAAATAATGGTTTCCGAGGAAACAACCACCTAGCATAAACCAGAAAGGACAATCAAAGAAGAGAACAGAACAAGGTTGATTTAAAAAGGAGATGTTTTAACAACGACAAATGTCAGTCATCAACAATAGTGTCAACGTCGAATGCAGAGACTCGAAATGTGATAACCTGTTATCGTTGCGGGAAAGAGCATATAAGCACCAACTGCACTCAAGCTTCAAAGGCCTATTACAACTGTGGGAATGAGGGACATTTGGCTCGTTTTTACAGATCCCCGAAGGCAAATCCATTGGTAACAGCGAATTCGAAAACTACGCCGATAATCCAAAGCCTTTAGTTCAGGGTAGAGCTTTTGTCGTAACCGCTGAGAATGAAAGGGAACCACATGAAGTCGTTACGGGTAAGTTATTAATCATATCCTATGAAGTTTATACGTTGATAGATACTGTTTTGACGCATTCTTTTATTTCACCTGCTTGTGCTCAATGTATGAAATTGCTGCCTGAAAAATTAGCTTATACCCTCTCGGTCCAAACTCTAATAGGGAAAACAGTCGTAACATCTATGGGTTATAAGTCATGTTTAGTTCAAATAGGAACTCTTACATTATCTGTTGACCTTATTTCTCTTGACATACGAGACTTTGATGTAAACCATTGAAGTCTACATCTATTATTTCTAGCCATAAAATAATTCGTCTCTTGAAAAAGAGATGTCAAGCTTTCTTAGCCCATGTCACAGACATAAATATAGATTCTTCTGAATTAAATACCCTTTTTATTATTAAAGAATTTTCCAACGTCTTTCCTGAAGAATTACTTGACCTACCTCCAAAAAGAGACGTCAAATTTTGTATTGATCTTGAACCTGAACCCATTCTATTTCTAAAGCACCTTACCATATGGCACCTGTAGAATTTCAAGAGTTAAAAATTCAACTACAATAGTTGTTGGATGCGGGTTTTATCCGTCCAAGTTCGTCACCTTGGGGTACTCCAGTCCTATTTGTAAGAAAGAAAGACAGTAGTCTAAGACTGTGCATAGATTATCGGGAGTTAAACCATGTTACTATAAAGAATCAATACCCATTACCTCGAATTGATGACTTGTTCGATCAATTACAAGGTGCCATCTATTTTTCCAAAATTGACCTTCGTTCCGGGTACCATCAGCTGAGAGTTAAAGCAGAAGATATTGCAAAGACTGCTTTTAGAACTCGCTATGGACATTACGAATTCTTAGTGATGCCTTTTGGTTTAACCAATGCTCCTGTAGCCTTCATGGACTTGATGAATTGGGTATTTAAAGAATACTTGGATCAATTTGTAGTCGTCTTTATGAATGACATTCTCATATACTCCAAGAGTCGTGAAGATCATGAAGTCCACTTGAGACTAATACTTTAAAGGCTACGAGAGAATAAATTGTATGCCAAATTGAAAAAATGTGATTTTTGGATGGAGAAATTGGCATTTCTTGGACATGTCATTTTCAAGGATGGGATATGTGTGGATCCCGCTAAAGTAGAGGCAATATTAAATTGGGAACAACTAAAGACAGTGACAGAAGTACACAGTTTCTTGGGTCTAGCTGGTTATTATCGAAGATTTGTTGAAGGTTTTTCTCGAATTGCCACTCCACTAACCCAATTGACGCGGAAGAACACGAAGTTTGAATGGAACGAGCAATGTGAGAAGAGTTTCCAAAAACTCAAGAAAAGACTTATTTTAGCCCCAATTCTGACCATACCATCAAGATCAGGAGGATTCGTCTCCTACAGTGATGCCTCAAGCAAGGGTCTAGGTTGTGTTCTCATGCAAAATGGGAAAGTCATAGCCTACGCCTCTAGGAAACTAAAGGAGTACGAGAAGAACTATCATCCTCATGATTTGGAATTGGCAGCAGTCGTTTTCATACTAAAGATCTGGCGACATTATTTATATGGGGAGAAATGTGATATATTCACAGATCACAAAAGTCTCAAGTACTTCT
>JAUMHB010067633.1:0-11026 GCA_032359685.1 Pittosporum tobira | reverse complement strand
TTAATCTTGTCCCCCATGATTTTAATCAGACACATATTTCCATGCCCAAAATAAACAACCTCATCCCATACGTCTTGTGTATTAAATAAACAAAGTAACCAATGGGGTCCTAGCCATTGAGATCTTGAAACCCTCAATTTCTTAGAAATACGGAAGGCCTCATATTCGATTTTTTATAAGATCATCTTGTCTACTAATGTGGAATCATATTATCTCTTATTAGAAAATTTTTTTACCCATTATTATGATATTTTATTAATTTATTCATTTAGAGTCTCACTCTTGTCTTTATATGTTTAATTCTCTTATGTATGTTATATGTATGTTCGGTAAAAAAAAAAAAAAAAAAAAGGGCGCCGAGGAGGATCTTAGTACAATAACAGCATCGGACATTCGTAGACTAAGCCGTTATCGAGTTCCCACCTTTTATCCTTTCGATTACAAACCTCCCCAACAGGATTATCCTTTCCCAGATAATCAAGGGCATAAATCTTGCTTGCTAGGGAAGCAAATCCGGTGGTGAGCGGCCAAAGATGTAGATCTCTGAGTCCAAAACGATGGATGTCCTTTATTTTTCAGATCCAACCGGTACCATTGGTAATCACAGATTCGCCCGACCAAGCTCGAAAGTACATAACCTACTCAGAATCACTCTATTCTTCTTCCCCGTATGAAATTTAAGATTAAATGAGAGCCTTGAGCGGCGTAGGAAATGTTAATAAATTAAGAGAGTGAATTTGAAATTAGGGTTAGCAAAACTTGAATGTATTCAGTTTTGAACAATGCATCCATCTTAATTATGTATCGTGAAGATTATCACAATCAAACATCAAAATCAAACATGTGAAGATTATCATAATCAAACATCAAATCATAAAAATGTTATGTGAGAGGAGTTCGAACATATTAATGGAAAATATTTTAAAATGTTAAGTGGTCTTCTAACATAATCTACAAGACTCGAACTCGAGATATCAAATGGAGAATCAAATTCTTTATCCATCTGACCTAGACTATGTTGGTAGTAGAACAAACTTTAAAGTTAATGAGAAATACATTAACATTCTATATTTTAAAAATATTTTTTAATGCAACTAAAACTATAACATGTGAACATATCAAAAAATATAAATACATACAAATATATAATATATAATTATATTTTTGATACGTCTCAAAATCCATATTGCACACTTAAAAAGAATATTACAATTTCTCTTGAACGGATGGAGTAGTCTTTTTGGAATTTGACTCATTTCTATTACATTTTTCTCTAATTCCCTCCAATACACAAGTATTTATTTTTATTTATCTTTATTTATAATAATCCAAATATGCTAATATATAATCTATGATATAGAGATTAAATTTACAAAAAAATAAAATTATTAAAAATATTTTCACAGTTGATTATTGATATAAATTTTTAACTATTGAAAATTGAATGAAAACTGTATATGTTAATCAAATAGTGAAAACATGTCCTATTACTTTCATGTTTGGAGCACTAGTAAGGCTGCACTAGGACAACTCATTATTCCAAATTAAGTTATCGGTTTTGATTTTAACAATACTATTAGAAAATATATTTTTATTATTTATTGAAGAAAATTGGAGAAAATGTGTAATAGAGTTAGTCAAATTCTTTTTTTGAATGGGTGAAAATAATTCTAATTACTGTGCGCGAGAAACTTGAAGACCTTTCAAGAATAAAAAATTTCAAGATTTCAATTTTAGCCGTTAAGCTAAGACTTCATTGGCAACAGAATAATTGAAAACGTGCAAATGATGAGTGTTCATTTTATACAATTAGATACAAATGGTCTTTAGTATAATACTCCACCCGTCCTAAAAAGGAAGAATAAACCACCTCATGATTACAAATCAAGAAATATTACTTTTAAGGTAATAAAATCATTCTAGATTCTATAAAAATATTATTCTTTAAATATACACCATATAATATCCTTAATTTGTATATTTAATATTTTATTTTAAAACAAAAAAATTATGCATTTAATGTTCTTTTTTGGGAGGGAGCGAGTATCTCGTTACAATATGGGTAAAGACTCCATTTCTCTTAATTTATGCGTGTCCTATCTGGAAAAAAATATAATCTCCAAAAGTTGAAAAATTCTTAGTTGGGGAGGATTATTCTTTTTAGAGAGATCAGGGTCACCTATTTGTCACAATTTATTTTTAAAAAATTTAAAATCTATTTGTTAACTTAAACAATCTATAAAATGTAAAGTAAAAAAGAATACTTATTGATCAATTTTTAAAAATAAACTAAAAATATTTTTGCAGTAAACTTATAATTAATTTTTTAAATCAGACAAAAAAAAAAAAAAAACTCTATCCAAAAAACAAAGAAAAAGATTGCAGTAAAATGATGTTTCTGTCATTGTCATGGAGGCATTGCTCAAGTGTCATCAGTGTCAAGCCTGTAATTGAGCGCTTTGGTGAGATTATGCGCAGGGGTTGTAACAATCGATTCTGGAAAGTTCTTTACTTTTGAGCTTTTATCTCTTAACTTGAAAAATTAAGTTAATAGCCCATATTAAATAATTTATCCAAAAAATACAAAAATATATATGTAAGTCATATGAATTAAAATACCAATATTAAATATATTTATAAAGTTATGTTACATATTTATATAACACATGTATAGAATACATATTATAAACAAATCATCGCCTTATAGATGTTTAAGCAGCCGTCTAATATTTACCTGAATGCTAATGTTTCCATTATTGCCGCACCTCGCCTTAATAATTACGATTTCTACAAAAAACTCTTCACATGAATAATGGATAAATAATTTGGTATCTCTTGATCGACTTTTAAAATATTTTTGAGAGATATAAATTAGAAGAAGGAATGTGTGAAAAATAATTAAAGTTGGAATATGTTTTAAAATTAAATTTACTTTTATATTTCAAAATAAAATAAAATAAATTTCCTTCTAATATTTCTAAGCAAGACATCTTTAAAACAATAATTTTTATGACAATGAAAATAACAATCCCCTTTCAAAAAATAAAATAAAATAAAATTAGTCAATTATGATATTTATTTACTCATATTTGATCATGTGTCTATCTATTTCTCTATATGCTATGCTAATCGACAAATTTTAGTCGTTCAATCATGTCTATGATTGAAATTTCTCACTAAAATAAAGTTTCAATTTATTATATTAATATCTTATTATATTATCATTTTGATTTCTTCTTTCTCTCTTCAATCTATATATTGTATTAATTTCTTATTATAATAATTTATTTTTTTATCATGGAAAATATAAAATTAAATAAAAATTTTAAAATTAATTTTATGGTTCTTTAATATTTAGTGTGCAAATTCAATAAATAAATATATTAATTACAATTAATAAAAAATTGTAATTTTTATATAATATGATGAATAAAGTTACAAAATCAATTATTTAAAAAAAAATATGTTAAATATATTTATAAAAACAATTGAAAGCGTGAAACTTTTACTAAATGACCGAACGCAATAGTCAAGTTAGGAGTGAAGTCCTGGAGAAGCAGGCGCGAGGGAGCAGAGAAGATGAAGGGGTTTGTTCGAGGGTTTACTGTATCTATATTCCTGGTACGTAATTCTTCAATTAATTTCTGAAATTCCGCTTTCCTCTTTCAGTTGATGTTATAATCAAATCTAATACACACAATTTAGAACCTTTCGTTCTAAATTTGCGCTTCGCATTCATATACTGTATGTGACACTCTTCCCATTTTTAGAAATTTGATGCTAATTTATGATTTTTGCGCTTACATTTTCCCAACCCAGAGCTTAAATTTAGGTTATCTGCCTTTTGCTGTGTTTTTCAGTCACTTATTGGTTTGGGTATTTGTTATTCTTATGGTTTTAAAATTATAGATATCTTAGACAAAATGATGGATTTATAAATAGATGCTTATTATAATTTTGATATAAAAGAAAGTGTTCTTAAAACATAATTTTTTGTAGAGATGATGTGAAATTTTATCTATATTTATAAGGAAATGATAAATTATGAATATATGGAATTTTGTTATACTAAAAATAAAAACCTATCGCAAATTTTGAAACGTACTGTGAAGGAATAACCATCTCTAATTTTGGAACTGATTAGCATCTTATGTGGTTTTCTTAAATTTTCTTTGTTGCAAACTTGAAACCTTATTGGATGTGGTGGATATCTGACTGTTAAATAAGGAAACTGATATTTCCAACAAGAGAATTGATATTTCCATCTATTGGTACTACATTTGAAACTTAAGGTACAGGTTTGTATTGCTCAAAAAGTGGAGCAGCATGATGGTGGAAATAGCAATTCCCTAAAATAAATTTGTGAAAATGTTAGCTCTCCTGTTTGACAATTAGAGGTACATTCTAAAAAAATTATTTTAAGGAATACTTCGTGTTTACAAACATATCCTAATATAGTAGTAGTAATGAATGCTAGTAATGGCGTTGTGGGAACTTTATGTCATTGTATTGTCTAATATTAAAAATGCAATCTTTAGTTTGGAAATGACTAAAAAAAATACCAGTATGTAATTTTGGAACAGAATGAGTATTTATTATCCAATTAAGATTAGGTGTTTAGGTTAGAATTCTCGCCTTTATTAACCATAAGTCTTTGTTCGGATTGCAGCCATTAGACGTCAGCGAAAGTTGTGTTAGGCAATAATAGAAGAGCGGGCTGTGTCGATTGGTTCCCCGGAAATGGCAGCAAAGCCAATCAGCAACATTTGGATTAGGCGGCAGCAATGCCCTTGTGGAGATTGGAAATGTTACATCAAGAATGAAAGTGATGACCAGGCCATAAATGGGTCTCAATTGGTAAAAAGTGAAACAGCATCAACCTCATCCCCAGAAGCTGTTTTCACTCCATATGTTGGTCAGATATTTAAAAGCGACGATGAAGCTTTTGAGTATTATAGCTGCTTTGCTCGGAAAAATGGCTTTTCAATCAGGAAAGCTCGTTCAACTGAAAGCCAACATTTAGGGGTATATAGAAGAGATTTTGTCTGTTATCGGTCTGGATTTAATCAGCCGAGAAAAAAGGCTAATGTGGAGCACCCGAGGGAGAGGAAATCTGTACGATGTGGGTGTGATGCAAAATTGTATCTGACAAAGGAAATTGTTGATGGTGGAACACAGTGGTATATATCTCAATTCAGTAATGTTCATAACCATGAATTATTGGAAGATGATCAAGTTCGTTTACTTCCTGCTTATAGAAAAATACAAGAGGCTGATCAAGAACGCATTCTCTTACTCTCTAAAGCTGGATTTCCTGTGAATCGGATTGTTAAGGTACTGGAGTTGGAAAAGGGAGTTCAACCTGGACAATTACCCTTCATAGAAAAGGATGTTCGGAATTTTGTTAGGACGTGTAAGAAAACTGTTCAAGAAAATGATGTTTTGCTCACTGAGAAAAGGGAAAATGATATGTTTGAACTTCTTGAGGCTTGCAAGGCTACATCACAAAAGGATGAGGGGTTTGTGTATAATTTTACAACAGATGAAAATGGTAAAGTTGAAAACATTGCATGGGCATATGGGCACTCTGTTCATGCATTTTCTGTATACGGAGATGTTGTTACTTTCGACACCACGTATCGCTCCATCACATATAATTTGCTCCTAGGGGTGTGGTTTGGTATTGACAATAATGGCAAAGCTGTTTTTCTTGGTTGTGTTTTGTTACAAGATGAAACCTCTCGATCATTTTCTTGGGCATTACAGGTTTGGGAATACAAACCCTTTCATAATTTTGCATCCCTATTTGCATCTCTTCTTCTTCTTATCTTCTTCTCCACAGGTTTTTGTCCAATTTATGAGAGGAAGTCAACCTCAGACCATTATAACTGATATAGACCCGGTGCTCAAAGATGCTATAGCGACCGAGTTACCAAATTCTAAACATGTCATAAGTGTATGGCATGTCCTATCTAAGTTATCTAGTTGGTTCTCTATGCCACTTTCTCTGCAGTATGCAGATTTCAAATCTGAGTTTGACATATTGTGTCATCTGGAGAACATAGAGGATTTTGAACACCAGTGGAATCATCTGGTTTCTCGGTTTGCACTTGGTTCAGATAAACACATTGCTATGCTCTTTACTCATCGAGTATCCTGGCCGTATTCCTATATCAGAGGTTACTTTCTGGCTCGTTCTTTGACAGCTGAGTTCTCTAAATCGGTGGATACATTTTTGAAAAATTTATTGAGCCCACAATCTTGTTTGCAGATCTTCTTTGAAGAGGTATGATATTTCATTGATATTATCTTCTTAAGTTATTCTCCATGACTTGAGTACTGTATGATTTGCATCTATCATGAAACCTTCGCAGGTTGGTGTCGCTGCTGACCTTGCAAATGAATATAAAGAGAAGCTGCTCTATATGCCCATTAAGACATTCTTGCCTCTTGAAGAACATGCAAGAAGTCTTCTTACGCCTTATGCCTTCAATATCTTGCAAAATGAAATTGTGCTATCTATGCAGTATGCAGTAACAGAAATGGCTAATGGTTCATATCTTGCGAGGCACTATAAGAAATTTGAAGGAGAGTCTCTTGTGATTTGGATTCCAGATGACGAGCAGATTCATTGTTCCTGCAAGGAGTTTGAACATTCTAGCATCTTATGCAGACATTCTCTTCGAGTACTCGTAATAAAGAACTACTTTCAGATTCCAGAAAAATATTTACCTATCCGCTGGCGGCTTGAGAGTTCCTTAGTTCCTATAGATGATCAAATAATTCTAGGGAGCAGCAATGAGTATTCTGAAACCTTCCATTCTCTTACTGAAGCTCTATTTTCGGAGTCAATGATCTCCAAGGAGCGGTTTACTTATGTTCAGAAAGAACTTATGGAACTCCTGGATCATGTTCGAGGTATGCCTGCTATCGACAAAGATACCTTGAATTTGGCCCGTAACAATGTCAGTGAATTTTAGGTGTGTGATATGGTGTGATTGGTGGCTAATGTTGCTGCATGTTGCACCTGGCCGTATTTAATTCTTTTCCATTTCCTTTGGGGCATCAAGTAGATGTTGAAAAGCTCCACAAAGATACATGAGATATTGTTGTTTTACGATTGACCAAATAAAACTCATACTTGAAAAATGTGGTAATCAAATAGAGGCTGTGAATATAGATTGGTTTCTTTTTCCAATGTGCGACGCATGGTCACTGCTCTTCCCTTCTATAAATTGTTCTCTCAGGAATGTTTTTGCGTTATATATATTTCCTTTTAGATGTTACTAAAGGCTTATTAGTTTTTAGAAGCATATTAACTTCTAGTTTGCGTAAAATGTACCAGTACTTTTTTGGTAGTTTCATTTCGAACAGTGAGTTGTTTGGTTTTGGTTTCTTGAATATTTGCTGAAATTTAAATGGGTAGTCCTTCTGCCAATTAATTTAGCGGTGTTGGGATGCCTGGAAAGTTATTATGAATGTTATGAATCTGTGTCTTTGCCTCAATCTTCCATTCCTGCACCCCCAAATTTAATGTTTGTACAGCATCAATCTTCCATTCCTGCACCCCCAAATATATGGCATTAGCTTCCGGTAAAGATTTTCTTTTTAAACTTACCTTAATTTATTTTTTGAACTGAAACCACAACCACTCGCTACACCACTGGTGTTTCGTTTGAATTTTGCTCTCTGGATTTTCTTGGATGTTGAAGATTATTATACCTCATGTTTCTTGTCAGGTATGTGATTCCTGTCTGTGACTTCACGGAGAAACAAGATATTCCGAGTTCCTTCTCTTGGTATTCCTGAATCTTGCTATGGTAGAACGATCCAGGGATCCAGGAAATTTTTGTTGAATTCTCTCCCATTAATATATTTTTTAATTTTCTTTTTTAAAATTTTAAATTTTATTCCTGCCATAATGATTTACTTTCTTTGTGGTATTTTCACAGGGTAAGTGCTTGGGAAGGCAAAGCCTGTCCGCGTGAATCTCAAAGAAGTGTGTGCATATCCTGAAATATGCATTCTTCTTCTTCGGGTTAGGAACTGTGACATTCTTTTTACAAAAAGAGTCTCATTTGCTAAAGTTGTTAAATTATAAAAATTAATTTCATTTTTGTTTAATTACTTAATTTGGTGAATGGTCTGGGAATTTGGTTGTTATGATTGTCTTTAAGTTGATTCATATTTTACTTTCAGAAACAAGAAAGATTGTGGTGCCTTATCATTCAAGAGAAAACCATTATAGAGAATAATGCCATGGTGTTTATAATTATTTTCCAGCTACCTTGATGAACTTGAATTCAATGCCAACTTAAAATTTTCAAACCCAGCAATGGAAGTAATAAGGTCATATTACGATCCAAGATGATCATATCATTAACTCTCTAATTAAGCTTATTAGGAATAGGATTAATTGTCAAGCTCAATGTGTAATTTATTTTTTGCTTAGATCTTCTCCGGGCAGAATAAATGGTGCTGTGTAAGATGTTATTTGACCCGATTCCGGTGCATGGATCACGGGCACATACTTTAGTCGGTGCTCTACTTTGTGGCAAAACTAATCTCTTTTCTCGTCTTGATTCTCCAATCACTACTCACTTGTAGCAAATTGGTGCCATACACTGCCAAAGGCACACCGACTAAGGGCACGTACTTTATTTTTGTACGTAGAGTCTTCTTTAACTTTCTCTCTTTTTGGAACATCTCAACCTATCTCTCTTTGTAAATTATATGACCCAAGTTGAATTCATCTCAACTCACAAGTAATTTCCAAAACCAATATGGACTACATTCCAATATTTATTAGGAATTTCCAACTCCTGTTCATAATCCAACTCTAAACTAGTCACCAATTAATTCCCATTCTAAATTGGTCATTAGTTAATTCTAATTTTAAATTGATCATCGACTAATTCATGTTTCCATATTATGTGGCACCATTACATAATAATTAAAGTGTTTTTCATTGGTAAGGACTCACAAACCCAACAATTTCCCTCTCTGAACTAATAAGGAAAAGATCATCAACTACAACTTGTTTGGAGTAAATTTTAAAAAGTTTTCAGATAACATTCTTGGAATATTTAATCATCATGCTCGGCTCAATAGCATTTGCATAGAATTCAATGGTCTTTATGTCTAGCTTAATCCCATCGGCATAGAAATTAATTTTCTTCATGTCTGGCTTATATTCATGGACATTACTATCTTTAATGGGAAGCTCAATCTCAAACTCGACATATTTATTCTTCCTAAGTTCTTTCACAACTACTTCCATTGGTTGGTAAGCTATCATTTTCTTTCTTCAATTTTGGTACCAACTTAAATTGAAGAACTTTTTTGTAGTCTTTATGTAAGGTTCTTTTTTTTTTTTGAGTAGTACCAAACCAAACATAACATTTTTGGATATGTTCCCCATTCTTTGACATCTATTACAGCTTTTAACATAGTTGAAAGCATCCATGAACAAGGTCGGCTAATAAAAACCATACTGCAAAACTTTCAAATTAGTTTTATTAGAACCAAAATGGCTACCAGCTGGCCCATCATGACAATGATATAAAATTTTAGCAGTCTTTTCAGTTGAAACACAACGCTGAACAATGCCATCAGCACATATTTTAAATAAGTAAGGTTAATCCTAAATAAAACTTTTAAGGAGAAAAAAGAACCTTTTCTTTTACTAATAAGTATAGTCTGGTGGTAATACCTTGCCTACCAAATAATTCACAATACCTGCATACCAGGGAAGATTGTTTTGAATCTAGAATAGATTCTCATCCGAGAACTTCTCGCTAATTGGAATTTTATCATCAGGAGCATTTGGAAGTCTGCTCAAATGATCGACTACTAGGTTTTCCATCCATTTCTTATCCTTGATCTCCAGATCAAACTCTTGAAGTAGAAGGATCCATCAGATAAGCCTGGGCTTTGCGTCCTTCTATTGAAGTAGATACTTGAGAGCTTCATGATCTGTGAAAATAATATTTTTTGAACTAATAAGATAAGAGCAAATTTATCAAAAGCAAATATAACAGCTAAAAGTTCTTTCTCCATAGTGGCGTAATTCAGTTGAGCTCCAGATAGTGTCCTGCTTGCATAGTAGATGGCCAAAAAAACTTTATCCTTCATTTGCCCTAAAACAACATCGATCAAGGTATTGCTAGCATCATACATCAGCTCGAATGGCAATGTTCAATCTGGAGTCATTATAACTGGAGCCGAAACTAGCTTCTCCTTCAAGTCGAGGAACGCTTTCAAACATTCATTAGAGAATTCAAATTGGTGTCCTTTTCCAACAATTTGCATAGAGGCTTGGCTATTTTCGAAAAGTCCAATCTTCTATAGAATCCTGCATGTCCTAGGAATCCCCGAAGTAGCTTTACATAAGTTGGCGGAGGTAACTCAGAAATCACTTCAATCTTCGCCCGATCAACTTCAATCCCCTTTTCTGAGATCTTATGGCCTAGCACAATGCCTTCTTGTACCATAAAATGGCACTTCTCCCAATTCAGTACTAAGTTAGTCTCCTCACACCTTTGCAATACCAGATTCAGATTATGTAAGCATTTGTCAAAACTTGAGCCAAATATAGAGAAGTCAGCCATAAAGAAAAATGATCCTTACGGGTAGTGTCATTCAATTTACAGTAGTCTATACATACTCTCCACCCGGTGACGGTTCTGGTAGGAATCAACTAATTCTTCTCATTGTCGATTACCGTCA
This sequence comes from Pittosporum tobira, assembly GCA_032359685.1. Taxonomy (NCBI): domain Eukaryota; kingdom Viridiplantae; phylum Streptophyta; class Magnoliopsida; order Apiales; family Pittosporaceae; genus Pittosporum; species Pittosporum tobira. The sequence goes on along the minus strand of JAUMHB010067633.1, from coordinate 298 downwards.
TACCTCATTTCTTGGGAACTACGTGAATATGACTTACCAAACTGTCGAAAATTGGGTAAATTATCCCAGCATCAAGTAGCTTGATCACCTCTTCTTTCACTACTTATTGTATCTTCGGGTTGAGTCTTCTTTGTGGTTGGATGAATGGTTTATAATTTTCTTCCATCAAAATCTTGTGCATACAAACCGCATGACTAATTCCTTTGATGTCAGCTATAGTCCATCCAATGGCGTGTTTGTGATCTCTCAAAACCCTCAGCAACTTGTCTTCCATTTCAACTGTCAATGAAGAAGAAAT
>JAUMHB010067622.1:0-12387 GCA_032359685.1 Pittosporum tobira | reverse complement strand
ATTATTTTTTGTATAATAAAGAAGGAACGTGAATTAATAAACTAATAATAATTTATGGTAATTCTTTTGACTAATTTTACTATAAAATGGATCCGATCTTTTTATTTCAATTATTATTATTATTTGAGACCTCAGGGCATGCACCGTAGTGTATATTTCTACAAGCACTCTGGTATATCAGGTATTATAATTTCTAATATACGTATTGTATTCATGTAATTCTAATGTACATATATGTATAATACATCCAATAAAAGATACGATTCTTAAAACATTATACGATACACGTAATTACATATACCATAGTCTATATAATTTTTCTTTTTCCTCTCATTCTTATTATTATTAGTATTTATCCCATCTTTTCAAGTGTTTCGTGCATCATACGGCACTCCTCAAACACAAAAATTTATTTTCTGTTGTGATTAACCAATTTTATTTTATTTTTTTATTTACATACCATATCCTCTTCCTGCATATAAAAGCCACAACCCAACATACGAGAAGGGCAGTTGATGGTCTGTGTGAGGATTAGACGAAATTGACGACATCATCATGCAGCTGTTGTGAGAAAATACCCTCCTCTCTCTTGGCCTACCTTCCAAAAAGAAGTCAGACTCGTAAACCATGAGCTTCAGACTTCCCGTTCCATAAAAATTAATCGTTTAATTTTTTTTATTAAATTATTTTGCTAATCAAAATTTATATTTGTAAGAACACAAAAAAATAAATAAAATAATAATAAATTACGTCATAAATTTTTTTATGAGATGAATGAAATACATATTAGTCAATAATAAGACAAACGAGGTGTAGTATATAAAATAATATGGTGCATGTAATTATCAGTGTAGTTTGGTAGTTATTATATACTAATTGCATGTAAACTTTTTTTTTTTTTTTAATCACGGGTGCATGCGAACTTTTTTGGACTAAAGTACAAATGTGTTACAGATTTTTTAATAGTGTTTTGTCTTGTAAAATATTACGAGTTACAATAATAGAGGTATAATGATAAATTATTATTATTTTTTTAATTAAAAATAAATAAATAAATAAATAAGGTTACACACACGTGTATATGTCGTACTGTAAAATATCTCATGTCCATGCCAAAAAAAAAGCTCATGTTAATGCTGTGTGGATGATGGACCCGCCAAAACAGGCTCACACTTATTTTATAGCCAAAAAAAAAGAAGGAGGGAGTTACACTCGACCTCAATATTGTGCCCATCCACATGTATATGTCCACATACTGAGTATTAATTATTGTCCTTAGTCCAAGAATATAATAATTTATTTTGACTTTTAAAATCATTTTAATACTATTTGAAATTAAAATTAATATAAAATCATCTACATTTAATTAAACATTGGGGTACATATTAATATAAAATCATCTACAGTTAATAGAAGTAGTGCAAGTTTACACATTTTTTTTAATTATTTTTTTAATTATTTTTATCACTAAAACATATCATAAGCGGCAGTGAATTTTAAGACTAGTGTAAGAGTAAGAAATTGACATAAATTTTTGATTCAAAATTCTTTAGCGATAATCAATTTTTTGAGATACTTACACATATTTTATTATAATAAGATTATCTAATGTAGCAGTGATTTATCTCAATTGATTGCCACGTGGGATTTAATAACAAAGAGTTATAACATTGGGCTACATGATTTATGGGTCAAATAATACGAGGAAACTTATGGTTTACATTAATCCAAATCAAGAGTCAGTTGCAGCAGGTGTTTAAGGTTAAAGAAAATATGTTTTAACGTAAATGACAAGGGAAGAAGAAATATTATGTACTACTGTGAAGGTGTGGTGTACGGGTTTCTACTTTTGGCATAATTGTCAAATTTTGCTACCCGTCCCCTCCGACCAAATTCGGACCTACCTACCATCCTATACTAAATGCCTCTCCCTTGTTGGATAAGATTTCTTTTTCTTTTTCTTTTTTCCCGAAAAGTAGAATATATATATATGACAGAGAATATTATTGATTTTTCAATATATTTTAAATATTTTTAAAATTAAAACTATTAAAAATTAATTTTAATAATAATAATAATATTCTTATATTTTGAAGGTGGAGAGTATTATCGAAGCAAGTTCAAACTTTCGAAAGTACGCTTCAGACATCTATATATATATAAAGTACAAACTTTAAAATTTTTTGTTCAACTTTTTACCATAAATATGATAAAAATACCCCTTAACTAGGATTTTAATTCACTTACTCAATTTGTCTTTTTGGCGATTATATCTTGATATTTATTAATATATAAATATACCTATTTATTTATGAGTCATATAATAAATAACTTAATTAATTTATGGTTATATTTTAATTAAGTTGCATAAATGATAATGACTTTACATATATTAATACATTTACTTTCTCATCCCATAATTTTCATATGTTTTGATCCACTCGTTTTATAGTTTTTTTTTTTTGAATCAATTTGGACAAAAAAACATATTAGTTTCACATCATAAAAATTATATATTTACAAAAAATGTATTTTTGAATTTAACATATAACAGATGTATCAATAAAAAAAAATTATAATAGATTATTATTTGCAAAAAAATAAAATCAAAGAATTTGTCTTCAAATAAAACTTAAAAACTTATTTAACAAATAACTAAATAATTTATTAATATATATACATAATATCAATTGTTTTAACTTAGAACTAATTAAATATTAAAAATAATTACATAAAATATTATAATAATTTTTTTTAATATATCAATAAACAATTGTGTTTAGCCCGAAAAACGCCGGACATTTGAGCTAAGTTTAATTAATAACAGAGAGAAGAAAGGGACAATAATGTTGTAACGGGATCCAACTAAGAGAGTGGGAAGGGAACGGGGTGACTGATCATTCATGCGCTTGCGCCATGCGCGAGTTTACAACTAATACAAATTACGTATTAGTTAATTTTTTTTTTCACAGCCGACCAAGTAGTATACTATTAGCCCAAAATCCGTGCATAGCATGCTAGGTTATATGGTAAAACGCGTGAACTCCTTTAAGTAATTACAACGTTATTCATTGCAACATGAAGACGTCATAAAAAAATTGATCTTTACTACTATTGCAATTTTTATGAAATGGCCCAAATTCTTTAATGAACCAAGGTTGGAATGCTTCCAAGAAGGTCGGAGAATATTGTCACCACCTCGGCAATGCAACGATAACTAACATAATCTATCAACCATAAACTGCCACGTGTCATCATTAACATTGATTTTAGAGTGTTAACTTCTTGGTAACCATACTAAACTATAACACTAAGTACGTGTAATTATTAGAGAAACCAACATGCAAATACTAGAAGACGTGTTTCGCCTACTGAAATTGGTGCATTTAGGTTAACCATCACAACTACTCCCATCCTCCAAAACTCCTTAAAGCTGCTTAACCCAAAAGCCTCCACACTTGCGATCTCCCCAGTAACCCCTCTTTCCTATTTTGCACCAAAACTTCCCAAAAGGAGCAGAAAACCATTACCAAAACCAAAACCAAAACCAAAACCTCAAGTAAATTCTTTCTTTGAGTTAGTCTCATGAGAAAGTAGCCTTCAATTTCAGCTTACCAAATCAAACTCATGCACGCAAAAAAATACCACCTTCCATATAACATATGATATCACCCCAACTAACTATAGCATGCACCACAATTACATTTCTTATCATCACAACACCATGAACCAACTTACCAACATGACTTCTTCCTCTCTCCCCTCCGTCTCCGACAACTCCATCAGAGAAAAACTCCTCTTCTTGCCGGAGATCCAAGTATTGGAACTCTTTCTTGCCCTTGTAGTTTTCCTCGCCATACAGTCGCTCCGGCAGAAAAAGAGTCAAGGTCTCCCAGTGTGGCCGGTCGTCGGAATGTTACCGTCCTTGGTTTCCGGGCTTCGAGTCAACTTGTACGAGTGGATATCAGAAGTTTTGTGCCAACAAAATGGGACGTTTACGTTCAAAGGTCCTTGGTTTACTAATCTCAAGTGTGTAGTCACTTCGGATCCGAGAAACCTAGAGCACCTTCTCAAAACTAGGTTCTCAAATTACCCTAAAGGAGCGTATTTTCGAAATTCACTTCGCGATCTCCTAGGTAATGGCATCTTCAACGCCGACGACGAGATATGGCAGCAACAGAGAAAGACGGCTAGCATCGAGTTCCACTCGTCGAAATTCCGGCATTTAACAACTGAGTCGTTACTCCAGCTAGTTCATGCTAGGCTATTGCCTGTCTTGGAGGAATCAGTGGAAAAATCCTCTATAATTGATCTACAAGATATTCTCCTAAGACTAACATTCGATAATGTTTGCATGATAGCTTTCGGAGTGGATCCAGGTTGTTTGCGACCCGGATTGCCGGATATACCGTTTGCCCAAGCCTTCGAAGCTGCAACAGAAGCAACTATATTTCGGTTTGTCACTCCAACCCTAATTTGGAAAACCATGAGGTATCTGAACTTGGGAAGTGAGAAGAAGCTGAAACGTTCTATAAAAGGAGTGGACATGTTTGCCGAGGAAGTGATTAGGACGAGGAAGAAGGAACTCACCTTGCAATCTGAGTATGAGAAAAAAAGATCGGATCTCTTGACAATTTTTATGAGATTGAAAGATGAGAATGGACAGCCATTTTCGGAGAAGTTCTTGCGTGACATATGTGTGAACTTTATACTAGCCGGAAGGGACACGTCATCAGTTGCACTGACCTGGTTTTTCTGGTTACTTGATCAGAATCCGGAGGTCGAGGAGCAGATTCTTTCAGAGATACGTCGAATAATTGGTGAAAGGGGAGATGGAAAGAAGAGAGGGGATGAAAGTCCTCTGATCTTTCGGCCAGAAGAAGTGAAAAAGATGGAGTATCTGCAAGCTGCTCTATCAGAGGCCCTTAGGTTATACCCTTCAGTACCGGTCGATCACAAGGAGGTAAAATATTTCAGATTACATAAGAAGCTGATAGGTACTATAGATTACTATAACATATTTATTCCCTCCGTTCTACAAAATATTTTCAACGCTTTTAAGAGTCAATCCACATAATTTTAGAATTTAAAATTAACATGATTCATTTTAGTATTGGAAATAACGAATAATTTAATGAGTAAAAAATCTTTGTGTATTTTACAATATTCATGATTGTATTGATTAAAATTTCATGAATTCCTATAATTTTTGAAATTTAATATTTTAATAATTAACTTTCAAAATCCAAAAATAAAAATAGACTCGTTGTATAGAACGGAGAGAATACTTCAGTGCCGGTGCTTCTTTCAAAAAATACACCCCAACGAACCGTAAAGCATTTACTATTTAGCATATCAATGTAGTTCTATTATGCAAGAAACCAAATGAGCATTGATACCACTGTCTCAAAATTTACTCAATTAAAGTATACCATAAAATACAATAATAAATAAGCATAACTCACTGTTACTTGAATCAGTCCATAACACCTCTAAGGTGGGGTCTCGAGATAACAATGTTGCCATCTCCTGTTTATCTATCACAGCCGATCGTCTGCACTCTGCTGTAATAACCATTCAAAAATTTGTAAAACAGGTCGTTATTAGAAACTAACATACTCCAAATATTTTCACGTTTATCATATAGAAATCCTTCCTACTTGTATAAATCTAATTTTAGAAACAAATGATGCATAGATCAATTTTCTGCTTTCCTTTTCTTGGTCTTGACAGTTTTAAACTTTATTCGTGCATTTTTTAGGTTATTGCAGACGACGTTTTCCCAGACGGTACGGTGTTGAAGAAAGGAACAAAAGTAATTTACGCGATATACACAATGGGAAGAATGGAGGGCATATGGGGAAGGGACTGCAGGGAGTTTAAGCCTGAAAGGTGGCTTAGAGATGGTCGGTTTATGAGCGAATCGGCCTACAAGTTCACCGCCTTTAACGGTGGGCCCCGGCTGTGCTTAGGGAAAGACTTTGCTTACTACCAGATGAAATTTGCAGCCGCTTCTATCTTATACCATTATCGAGTAAAGGTTGAGGAAAATCACCTTGTCGTGCCAAAGCTCGCATTGACCATGTACATGAAGCACGGTTTGAAGGTGAAACTACACAGGCGTTATCAATCTGACCTTCAAAGTATATGAATATCATATATTAAGATCCTTCGGGAGATATTGATTGCCGATTATGTTTCTTGTTCTTCTCTTCTTTGATCTTTTTTCTTTGTATTTATATAATTAGGGTTGTACTAGAATTTATACAATATATGAATTCCAAAAGGGAAAAAAGGTGAAGAAGGAAAGAATGGCTAGGAGGTATAAAAGGGAAAATGGTAGATGGAAAGGACGATGCATTTTCCTTTAGAAAGTCATATAGATTGAAATAAATGGTTAGATTGCTTTATTCATAGTTTGATTCAATTATCTACATCCCTATGTATAAATTTTCCTATGTACTGCAGCTGTTGTACAGTAATAATACATATATATTGTGAATTTGTGATCCTGAATATAAATCAAGAAACTCAATCTAGATGCAATATGTTGCTTAATTGCTGCTAGGTAGGTACAATACACAAAAGCAATAGGATTTGTTGGTTTATAACTTATAAGATGGCATAATTTTTGGCTTGTGTTGATTTGCTAAAATCTTAGGTATAATATTGGCGATTAGGGATTATCCTAGTCTAAACAATCTAATTCCAAAGGACATATTTTGCATTCGAGGGAAAACAGGACATGATGCTTATGTCGGTAAGCAATTGTCTGCATATTGAACTGTTACAGATAAAAGAAGCTACCACCTTGCTTTTTTCTTACAGAACTAGACTATTTAGGTAATCTTTTAACAGTAAAGGTTAAAAGGATACATAATAAAGGGAAATTACAATACCTCATTCAAGCCTTCCCCTCCCACTCATTATAGAACTCTTCAAGGAACTCCTCCATGAACTTGTGCCTTTTCTCAGCCCTTCTCCGCCCAGCCTGCAATGATCATCAGAATTCAAACATCAGAACACGTATATATATATATATATAAATATATATATAAAACCAGACACGCACAACAAGGATATACAGATAGATGTATATTGTGTAACCCTAAGGTATGCGCATAGAAGTTGATGTGAAAATGCAAACGTTTCTGAGAATATTTTGCCAAAGTATAAAAGCCTGAAGGCTGGATTATACCAGGTCAAAAATTCACTGTTTTAACTTTTAACCTCTGTTTTCATTAAATCCTTCAGCTTGAGAAGCTTCTCATGAAAATGATTCATAGTAGTTTGCTCATCCTTCTTCATGTATTGCTCCTTAGACAGATCTGATCGAGCTTGTATGCTGGGGTCATAAAGCACTCTGTTCCTACTTCCACCAAAGGTAAAACAACGAGCAATTCCTGCAACCAAGGATACCAGAGGAAATTTTCAGAAAGACAAATCTCACTAAATTACTATTAGCCAATTGATGTGTAAATGGTGTCGTCCAAAGAACCTAAACCAAATAGCTTTTCCTTCCAACAACAACAATATGAATAAAAACAGGAAAATAGTAAGTAGAAATAGAAGGCGAAGAACAATAAAAGACAAATTTATATTAATGTTAAAATTGAATAGCAGAAATGATGCTCCAAATAAGCAGCAAACAAACAAAAGGAAAACAAAAACACAACAAAAAACTACCAATAGCGCCAATTGCATCAAGACGATCAGCATCTTGCACAACCCCAAATTCTGTTGAATAACTACCATTTCCGAGTCCTTTAAGTTCGTCTTTAAATCCTGAAGATGCAAGATTATAAGAAGTCAAATATAATGTAACCTTCGACAATTATATTTACATCCGATATCGACAAAGAAAAAGAAAATGGGGGGACAGAGTATAGATGGATGGTTGCACTTAAAAAAAAATTTAAAAAAAAAAAACTTTAAAAGCAGCATGGTTATTAATTAAGCTTACAAGTGAACAACTTAACACGCAACATGGGACAAGTTATAATGGAACCCCACATTTCAACAGGAAAGGAATGCAAAAGTGAGGCAGTATATGTAAGCATATACACCAAAAGTGAAGATAATTAACATAGTAAAACCAAAGTTGCTAATCAGGATATTAGAAAAGGTAAATGGTAACAGTAGCAATGCATTGCTTCTTGCCCAAAATCAAAGGAAAGAGAAAATGAGACTTGGAAATCTTGAACATATAAGGGCAGACATATTTATACCATATAAAGGAAATTGATATTTTCAGAAGGCTCTCAATCACATGAATGTGGGACCCATCTACTATTTATGTGAGTGTCTTGTGGAATATCAAATTTACTTGTGGAAATATAACTCCCCCATATAAATCGTATCTTGTGTGAGTCATACGAAGAAGGATTGCAATTTTATATTGAGGGAAATAATTGAGTTACAAATCCCATTTTTAGGGTTATATCAAGGAAAAGTTTTCGCTGTCCTCACAGGGAACAGCTATTTCCACAAGGAAAGGAACTGCTATTTCCACAAGGAAATATTCTAGTTCCACAAGATATCCCGATTTAACTCAAAAATATAGAACAAAATCACTATCAACTGGTATGACCTCTTGTGGAACTAGCATAATTCCTTGTGGAAATATCATTTTCCTTTAACTATCATGTGAAATTTCTAATCTTTTATTTATATACTATATAGTAAGGATCAAGCTAGTACATTGAGATTGGAGTGCCAGCAGAGTATTTGGAAAACATAAGTATACCTCAAATACTAATCATTCCTGATGAATGCTCCACAACAAACAATCCATAGACACTGACTACATAAAAAACTTACCCATTCCTTTTATGATATCTATAATCTTCATCCTCGTGCCCTCCTTTACTCCCTCATCAACAAGAAATTCCTCAACAATTTTCTCCTCAGATGGATCTCTGTGTAATAGGAAGTATCACAACATCAAGGCAAGGAATAAGAGAATTGTTTTGCAGCTACGGAGTAAATAGAGTGAGTGTCATATGTCTTCACATATTTTCTTGTAAGGGCAAGCACAAATGTAAATGTGAGGACACTAAATCTGAGGCTGGAAGCAACTAGACAACAACAAAACAAGAATACTTTGCTTCCACAAGGAAACTAGGTCAATAATATCATCATTGCTCAGAAATTTACCAGCACGTGCTTTACCATACAAAGATGAGAAAAGGTAACAGAGACATGCTTTGTCTAAAATCGAAGAATAAATGGAATTACCAACCTCATGTATTTGTAATCTCCTGCACTTGAAATAAAAAAAACCATGTCATTAATAATGTCAAAACAATAGCAAGGGAACGGAAGCGCATGACTATGATGTAGGATATATTGATGAGTTTTCTCAGATGATGAATTTCAATAAGTAATCATATATATATATATATATATATATAATGAAATATTTTCTATTTTCTTTTTGTTCCTATTCTCCTTTCTCAGAAAAGGGGACTTTAAACAAAGTAAAGGATTGCTTCGTTCTTGATAGTTATTTACTTAATCGGTGGATAGGAGCATACTCTGGATCGGAATCGTGAGGAGTACTCCTTCATCATTTCAACCAACTTAAAGCCCTAATTAGAATCCCTTTTTGCAGTATACACATAAAAACCTGGTGAAGTTGGAGGAGTGACAAAACCTTATACTTCATTACAAAACCAATAAACCAGAAAAAGATGGATTATTTTGTGAAAGAATTTTCGGGCCTATTAAAAGTAGTATTTGTGCTTGTGGAAATTATCGAGTGATCGAAGATGAAAAAGAAGACCCGAAATTTTGTGAACAACGTGGAGTGGAATTTGTTGATATATATATATATATATATATATATATATATAAATATATATATGTGTTTGAGATGGAAGTTTATGAATGAAAATTGTCTTTTTCATGAGACCAGTTACAACTCCTATAGTACCACAAGTCCTTCCTCTAGCATATTTCTAACCCCAGCATTTTAATAATCAGCCCGGATCTGGTTCACAGTGCACAACATGAACTTTTTTTTTTTTTTTAAATGCTGAGAAATTAAATGGATCAAAATAGCAAAAGAGAAAACTTCAGTCACCTATATCGTGAAGAAGTGCAGCTAGCTCTACCTGCAATGTGAGAAGAATAAAGTTTCAGATGTTAGTCTCTTATGAAAGAGAGACTGAGACTACATGAGTATATCTCTAATCCAGCCCTATTCCCTATAAATAGGATAAAAGTTGAGAGAAAAATATACAAACAGTGTTTTTTTTTTTTTGCACTATTCTCCAACTAGATCACCGCTAAAAATCTAAAACAACTTAACCAACTAAAAAAGTCATGCACAAGGCTCCCACTAATAGTAATAGTCTGGGGAACGTTAGATGCATGCAGCCTTACCCTTATTTATCAATAAAGAGATTGTTTCCACCGTAACTTGAACCTGTAATCAAGTGTTCAACAAGTGAGCACTTGACCATTGTGCCAAGCACTACCTTCTCCACTTAGACTAAACGTCTAAAACAACTTAACAACTATATAATTAAATTACACTTGATGGCAAACATCTCCTCTCCCTCTCCACTTAAGAAACCCCTCAAAATCTCTAGCTTCCTCAGGAACATTGATGCAAATAAAGTTTCATGTTCCACTAAGTTCTTTTTTTAAAATACCTTCCACAAGTTAGTATTCAACTATTTGGGCGAAAAAATTAATAAATAAAAATAAAAAGGTAACTTATATAGAAAGCATTATCAACCCATACCCAGAATTTGAAAAGTGGTGCTAGTAAGCTAATCATATCTACCGATGTAAAACGAACCAAACTGTTTGAGCTCGCTCAGCTAAAAGTTTAATTCGAGCTCAATATTAACTATCAGAATTTAAGCACATGTTAAAGCTTTACGGGGACATTTTCAAATTGTTTTTTCCTATTGCTACTAACGGTAACTCGCTTGGAAACTTCTATCTAATCAGGCTCGATTGGTAATCACACCCGACTCATAGTTAAATGAGCCTAAACTAAACATTATTTGAAGCTTGATAAATTGTACTCGCCAAATTTGAGCTCGACTCGGCTCATTTACATTGATCCATATCACTATGTCAGTTCGTGCCTCTGATCGTATATTTTATATGGACAAAAATTAATAACTTAATATCCAATTTTATGCAATATAATTAACAAAAATGTGCAAGCAAACAGTAGAAGAGTATGATTTATGTTCAACCTAAACGATTAAATTCGAAACTGAAAAAAACAGCAGCAGATAAGATTGAGGGCATACGATTTCCATGGAATCGGTGGAAGAAGAGAGTCCTTCTTCCAGGGCGAGGGAGAGAGCGAGGTCTCGAACCCTGTAAACGTGCGCAGCGTCGTGCGATGCATCGTTACCTTTCATCAACCTTTCAACTAACTTTTCTGCGTTGCTTATCGTCTCTTTCCCAGCCATTTCTCTCACTCTGTCCTCGAATGAATGAGGCAGTCTAACCTGGTGGCTGGTAGTGAACCGTTTTGGTAATGGCGGAAATTGGAACGCTGCGCCTTCTCGCCTATATTCAAATTTCAAGTCTACCCTCCAGAATTCAAAATTTGTATAGTTGCCCCCACGTTTTGAATACATTGCATCTTAATACTATTATAATTTTATTTAATCAGAATCGGATTCTTATCTTCTCTGAGAATACGACATCTTCTGATTAGCTTATTATTAAATGTCATGAATAATACTATGTCATTTTCTATGAATGACAAAACGAACTATTGTTCCGCCGTCGGGGAACGTGTGTTTTATTAAATATAGTAACAGAAACAGGAGAAGTATACATTATTGCCATAAAAAATATAAGCCACAGTTTTCCATCATTTCAAGCTTTTTCTACTAATTACATATTAATCTAATGTTAAACAAGATCAAATTTAAAGATGATTATTGGTTTAATTTATTAAATTTTAAATTTTAAATTAATAAATTTATTCAAGCGTTGAAGACAACTAACATGGGGTTTAGTATTACAGAATTAATAAAATAATTTGTAAGAAATAAGATAAATATGTGTATGTATTTGTAAATTGTTTGTTGATGCATGTTTAAAATAACTTTGCTTTAATTTGACAATGAGCTCACAATAGAAAACAGTACTCCTGTGAGCTAATCAATGATGTTGGCTGGACTTGCTTACTCATTTTATCTTTAAAATATTTTCTAATATTTCATTTATCTAATTTATATTATTTTAATTATAAATGTAAGAACCCAGTATTTTTAATATTTTGAAGTACTAAATAAAATTATTTGGTTTCCGACAAAAAAGAATGTCAACATTAAAGTTAGGCAATATTTATTCCCGTGCGGAACGCCGCAAAGTTTTTGTGGACCCCACAACCGAAAACGTGTGGAC
>JAUMHB010067611.1:0-10222 GCA_032359685.1 Pittosporum tobira | reverse complement strand
TGAAAGGGGGTAAAGTTTATAAAATTTGTAAACTTTAATAATATTTTATACCATATAGTATATCTTTAAATATAATGCATGTTAGGTTAGTACGAGTATAAATTTTAGACAATAAATCAGAAAATATTTTGTTTTATTTTATAATCTCATCAATACAACTAGGACTTCCTACAATAAATGTTTTGGAAATATAGTATTTTTTTTATCGACTTATATATATAGACCTGTTTGTTTATGATTATTGAAATTGATTATAATTTATTTTTAAAAATTAATTATTTTATTTTTATTAATTTAAAAAAAAAATTATAGGTTAAATATAACTTATATTGTCAATTTATTTGAAAAAATTATTTAATAAATATTTTTTTCAGCTTATAAATTATTATAATTAACAAATAATTTTAAAATTATTCTAAAATAAATTGTGTCAAAAGCACCTAATTTTTTTTCATGTTAAATAACAAATGTACCCTTTGGAACTGAAAATGCTAGTCTACCTGCCACAACTTCAAATTGGAAAAGAGAGGGGTATAATGGTACTGATGTGTTTCAACGAATCTCTCTATCTCGTAATACCGCCGCTCGATCCCCATTTTCAAAACAATTCAAAAGTGAGCAGCTCCTCCAACCTCAAACTGAAACTCTCTCCCATTCCCCCAAAACCAAAACTCTGATCTCTTTCAACAATCTGACATTTACCAAATTAACCCTCATGTTTACAGACACAGACTTGAAAGTAAAATAATAGCGAGCTACAAAGAGACAATTACACCTCGTTTGTTTACTCGATTATTGTTTAAAGAATTCATTTCGTTGTCTGGGAGTTTCATCTTTCTTTGCACTATATCCTTCGTCATCATCATCAGTTGCCTGCAAATTAAAGCAACGGCTGTGATACAGTCGATAGCTTTGTTTACAATCCACGGTCCCACCAAACTAAGACTCTCTCTCCACTCTTCAAATGGCTTCCAAGAATCAGAACAAGCCCCCTCTAAACAACTCCACTCCTATGAGCCCTTCAATTGTAAGTCTGATTTACTCATAATCCTTTTTGCATTGTCTAATTTCAGGTCAAACTTGATCCGGGTGTTCTTTCTTTCATCTGTTTTAGGCTTACATTTGTATTATTTTCTTGTGGTTTTTTTTTTGCCTTTTTGTTTTAGGGTTAAATTTGTTATCTTTTTGTTGTGATTTTTTTTTCAGAACAAGCATAGTGTTGATGAAGTTTCGGTAGATAAGGGGCATAAGATCGGAATTGTTCCTAAAATGGTGGGCCCGGCTAATGGCAGCAGCAGGCGGCAAGTTTTTTCAGTTGTAAATGGGGGTCAAGATCTAGCTGTGGCCGGTGGGCCAGCTAGTAGTGCCGGTTCTGATTGTGGCGTGATTGAGTTTTCAAGTGAGGAGGTGGAGGCATTGTTGAATGAGAAGATGAAAACAAAAAATAAGTTCAATCTTAAGGTTAGTGAGTCATTCATTTTTGGTTTGGTTGAAAGTTTGTTGACTTGAATTCGGCTGGAATTTTGTAGCATTGTGCATTTATTTATGTTAAATACTTGATTTTAATAGGAGAAATGTGATCAAATGATGGAGTATATTAAGAAGCTTAGGCTTTGTATTAGATGGTTCCAAGAACTTGAAGGGAACCACCTCTTGGAGCAAGAGAAACTTAGAACTTTGTTGGATGTTGCGGAGAAGAAATGCACTGATATGGGTATAGTTCCTCTCATTCATTTATCGACCAATAAAATTGCGACTAATTATCAAAGCTAACTCATATGCACTTCTTGTAGAGAAATTAATGCACACAAAGGAAGAAGAGTTGAACTCAATCATCATGGAGTTGAGAAGGAATTATACGTTTTTACACGAGAAAGTTTCTAAGGAAGAATCAGATAAGACGGTATGACTAGAGAAGAGTAACACTGCATTGCAAATTTGATTACTTTTGAGTACTTTGTTCGTAAAGTATTGAAGTATTGATAGTAATAATCAGGTAGCTGTGGAATCTCTTAAAAAAGAGAGAGAGGAGAGAGCTGCTGCGGAGAGGTTGCAAAGCTCCCTATCAGAAGAGCTTACAAGAGCTCAGCGAGAGAATTCAAGCGCCAATCAGAAGGTAAAGAGATTTCTATACTTTGGATAGAATTTAGTTATCTACCAGTATTAATCATCTAATCAATAATCATATTCAATGTATTCTGCAGATAACCTCAATTACCGATATGTACAAGCGACTGCAAGAGTACAACACGAGTTTACAAGATTATAACAGTAAACTTCAGAAGGAGCTTGCTACTACTAATGATACCCTTAAGCGTGTGGAGAAAGAGAAATCTGCTGTAGTGGAGAGCCTCAGCAACTTAAGGGGTCATTATAATTCACTGCAGGATCAGGTTACTTCATCTAGAGTAAGCCTCTCTCTCTATGATCGACCACGATCCCACAATATAATTAAAACAATATGCTACGCTAAAAAATAAAAAAGACCTGTCAATTATGAAACACTTGGTTGCCCTGAAGAAAGTAATCTCAAAAGTTTGTTAATTCACTCTGAATTTCATGATTACTGGAATGAAGTTGTAGAGTACTCTTACTAGTTTTTTTTTTTTCCTTCCCAAAAGCTAAATTTGTATAAGTTCTATATTTTTGGATTTGTTTTATTAGGCTTCTCAAGATGAAGCAACGAAACAAAAAGAAGCTTTACTAAGTGAAGTTGGTTGCTTGAGGGGGGATTTGCAGCAAGTAAGAGATGACCGGGACCGCCAATTGTCACAAGTGCAGGCTTTAACGACAGAAGTGGAGAAATATAAAGAGTGCACTGGAAAATCATTTGCTGAGTTAGATAACCTGACAGTAAAATCAAATGAGCTTGAGGTTTGTGTTTGCCACTAACCTTCTATGTCTTGGATATGGATTATGTCATACTAAATACGCGGGTTTTTATATTTTCCAGGCGAAATGTTCCTCTCAAAGTGATCAAATAAGAAAATTGCAGGATCATCTTGCTGTTGCAGAGAAGAAAGTGCAGGTTCCATGACCTGGTCATTGACTTTTCAATTTTAGTGACTATGAATTGCCATAGCATGAAAAACGTTTTACTCCACGAATCCGTTGACCCTATGGCAATTTAGACTCTGTAAAAAAAACATTCTTAGCTCGAAATTTATTTATTTTCTTATTTATTCCTTTCCAGATGTCTGATATGTCGGCATTGGAGACTAGAACAGGATTTGAGGAGCAAAAGAAAATTATTAGCGTGTTACAAAGTCATCTAGCAGATGCTGAATTGAAAATTACTGAAGGAGAAAAACTTCGTAAAAAGTTGCATAATACTATATTGGTAAGTTTTTTTCAGTTGATTTTCATTTTCTTTTATAATTTTTTGGATGATTAGAACTTTTCATGAGTCTATTATCTGTAATGACAGGAATTAAAAGGGAACATTCGAGTTTTCTGTAGAGTGCGACCCTTGTTGAATGAGGATGGTGTTGGTGCAGAAGCAAAGGTTGTTTCTTATCCAACATCTACTGAAGCACTTGGTCGGGACATTGACTTGTTCCAACATGGTACTTTATTTTGAAATCCTAGTTTATATTATATGCAGTAAGTCAAAGGATTTCAACTATAGTGTTTGACTTATCTGACATCATGTCTTTATCGTTACAAGGGCAAAAACATTCTTTCACGTATGACAAAGTATTCATGCCTGATGCCTCACAAGATGAAGTTTTTGTCGAAATATCACAGCTTGTTCAGAGTGCTTTAGATGGATATAAGGTGATATATTTTCGCCTGTGGTCAAAATATTGCAGCTTTTTTGCTTTAATATTTTTATATTCGTCAATTTCATTGTATGTACTTCTATGCATACCATACTACCACTGAAACTATTAACCAGTCAAGCTCGCAGACAATGACTATATTTTTCTCATATTTTGTTTCTTTAGGTTTGTATATTTGCTTATGGTCAAACTGGTTCCGGTAAAACCTATACAATGATGGGAAAGCCAGGAAGCCCGGATCAAAAAGGGCTGATACCACGGTCACTAGAACAGATATTTGAGACCAGGCAAGCACTTCAATCACAAGGCTGGAAATATGAAATGCAGGTTAGGAGATGCAACATTATTCCTATCCCTTCTTTACAGCAAACAATTAAATTATTTTTGTTGTTATTGTTATTGCCTACATCAAGGTAACCCCCTTTGAAACACTTGGTAGTGTTACTGGATCAGATGTATTATTATTATGCTCTTAAAACCTTTTGTTTACAACTACTTATAGGTGTCAATGTTGGAAATCTACAATGAGACAATACGTGACTTGTTATCATCAAACCGATCATGTTCTGATGTATCCGGAAAGCAGTACATTATAAAACATGATGCCAATGGCAATACTCATGTCTCTGATCTGACGGTTGTAGACGTCCGCAGTAGTAAAGAGGTTACATTTCTTTTAGATCGAGCTGCCCAGAGCAGGTACTTAATGATTCAGTATTGTTTGACTAATTAAAGGAAATAGAATATTTTATTCCCCTTTTGAGTGGAGCAACACTTTTCTGTTATTTAAAAAATGGATTCTATTTTTCTAATTTATTTAATTTTCGATTTCTTTTAGGTCTGTAGGAAAAACTCAAATGAATGAGCAATCTTCAAGAAGTCATTTTGTTTTCACTCTGCGGATAACTGGGGTTAATGAGGTACGGATAGTGTACGGAGGGCAGGCCACTCGTATTATTGTCTTCATCACTTATTATTTGGATAGTTGTGCTCCTCAATGATAAAACTATATTTTTGTTACGATCTTTAGAGCACTGAACAACAAGTTCAAGGTGTCCTTAATCTTATTGACCTTGCGGGTAGTGAACGTCTCTCTAAGAGTGGATCCACAGGAGACCGGCTGAAAGAAACTCAGGTAAAAAGAAAAAAGAACAAATAATGTTATTTTTTCTTAAATTTTGTTTTACTAATGGGTGTTTCCTAACTGAGAAGTTCCTTTTGCCAAATCTTTGTCAGGCTATCAACAAGAGTTTATCATCTTTAAGTGATGTTATATTTGCCTTGGCAAAGAAGGAGGAGCACATACCTTTCAGGAACTCAAAGCTAACTTACCTTCTCCAGGTAAGTGCTTTGAATTAATTAAAAGCAAAAAGAATATTTAACATGCTTTTTGTTATTCTTACTAACTATATCCTGATCAAATCGATGGAATCAGCCTTGCCTAGGTGGTGACTCCAAGACTTTGATGGTTGTCAACATATCTCCCGATCCTACCTCAGTGGGTGAGTCGCTGTGTTCACTTCGGTTTGCTGCAAGAGTCAATGCTTGTGAGATTGGCATTCCCCGGCGTCAAACAAACACACGATCTTCAGATTATTCGCGCTTGAGTTATGGCTGAGCTAGTAGTTGGCAGATCTCATTTGAGAAATCTGTTTGTGTTTTATCTGCATGCCCTTCAATCATTAACCGAGGAATCAAATGCACACTTCTAACGTAATCTTCCTCAAGACCTTACTATTTACGGGAGTCTTTTGTACTGGTATGGCCTCTATTTTGTATAGTAGAGAGAATCAATGGGCCTTGTAACAGTGAATATGGCCTCACTACATGATTCATATTTGTATTCAACAAAAATATGTTTTCTAGAGTTCACCAATTCAATTCCTCATTCATAAAGTTTATTTTCTTGAAATATTGTTATGCATTACAGTTGAAATTGAAATTGAAACTTTACTCAAATATAAATGCTATGGACTAATATTAATATACCCTGCCCAGATTATATAAATCGATTATGCCATTCTACTCCTGACCTCTTGGAGAATAGCCGTAGTGTCTCTATACTTTGAGTCTGTCTGAGGAATGTTGTGCTCTTTCACAGCATCTTCAAGCTGTCATAAGAGCAAAAAAATAGTATATCTATATAGAAATGAATTTCCATAATTCTTTTTCTTGTTCTTGCTAAAAATAGGAGTGTACCTTTTCAAAACTGTCAAACAATCTATTAGCCAGATCAGTGAGAGGCTGCTTATCGTTTGTTGAAGCTGCTGAAATCACTTTGTCGAAATCATAATACATAAATGTGGACTTAAGGCGCAAATACTTTCTAACATAGGGGAAAGCATCTCGTTGTGCTATCAAATCCCCCATTGCAATTAGATCAAACGCGTACTTCCATAGCCTGTATTGCCTTCCTTTTGTCCCAATATCTGCTATATAGACTCCTGTCTTGAGGAAAGACCGAGTCCCCGTGTACTCATTTGCAATCTCTGGAGCAAATATTACATATTAATTTTAAATTTTAAAGAAACATTTACAAAATTCTGGAGTCTGAAAGCTGAAATAGTTATATTTAGGAGCTCTTACTATTTTTAACCATGGGGCGTGGTAAAGGACCGTTTAACCAGTATCCATTATCGTCTGCAAGAGATTTGCCAATGCCAGAGGTTGTTCCAACTAGTGCTATTGAAGCTAAGCTTAATGCCAACCTTCTTGTAGCTTTTAAGGAGTGTTCTTGAATCTCCTCAGAATTTTTGCCAGAACATCCTATAATTGTTGCTGTTCTTCGGGTCTTTTTGGCTCCACAGAGATTTGGAATGGCGGGTAAAATTTCGAACATGCCATTCAAATTAGCTGTGTGAGCCATGGTGGAAGTGTTGAAGTGAAAAGTAGAGAGCAAGCAGCGCTGATGTCTCTTGTTTCTGTTATATCCTTATCGGAAGGTGGTTTGTTAGCCGTTACTACTGACCACCAAAAGGATATCCAAAACTGAGGGTAGTCTAGTAATTTCATCTATTTTATTTTATTATTATTATTTTATTTTAATTTTCTTGACACGTATACACTAACATCCATTTATATCTCATTCGAGGTTAATGTAATCCTTCCTCCGTCATTGGTCTGGTCTAGATTCAGAGTACCTTTTTCTTTCATATGGTCATGTATAGAAGCATTATCTCGTTGAAACGTGTGCCTTTTGTTTCTTGCTGATTAGATTAGTACAAGGTATTTTCAGACGACAATCAGACATAATCCTATCATTACCGACTTTTAGGGGAAGAGAAAAACAAAAACTGCAGAGTTTGTGGAAACTGTCAAGTAATAGATGGAGACATTTCTTAGGGAATATATTAATTATTTAAAACGGTTCAAGATTATCTTGGCTACGGAGTTGGATAATGCAGTACACGTAGATAGAGCAGATATGTGGGAATAAGTTGCCATCCAAAATGGTCCTGCCTCCTCCTCATTCCAAAAGCTCTCTATAAATAGAATCATTAGTTTCCTAAAGAAAGAAGGGTATAACAAGAAGAAACCAAGGATATGGCAGGGCATGAAAAGGTGAGGAAATCTAGAGTTGTCAAAGTAGACTCTGAAGAAACATGGGATTTGCTAATATCTCAAGCTAAAAGCCATGGCTGCCCTGTGAGTCTTCTTATATATTCTTCTTGTGTTCGCATATTAATTGATTTATGTTATCGTACTAGAACCTAGCTAGTAATGTCCTGCCCGTATAGTTTGCTTTATTTATTTATTTATTTAAAATTGAGCATATGAATGTTAAACTTGTAGTTATGGGAATGGCAGGTTGTTATACATTTTACAGCAGGGTGGTGCAGACCATCAATAGCCATGAAACCATGCTTTGAAAAGTTGGCCTTTAACCATAAAGATATTTGGTTTTTGTCAGTAGACGTTGACGAGGTTAAGGTAATTAATCAATATTATATTATATGCAACAGAAATACATGCGCCAAAAAAATTAATTAGTAATTGTGATTAATAATGTCGATTTTATTGATGATTTAGGAGGTAGCCTCAAAGATGGAGATCAAAGCTATGCCTACGTTTGTGTTGATGAAGGAAGGAGCTCAGGTGGATAAGCTTGTGGGTGCTAATCCTGACGAGATAAGCAACAGGATTGCTGCTGCTTTTCTGTAATCACGTCCTTCATACAGTGAGATATTAGTTGAATCCAAACATGGACTCCTTGTGTGATTCAGTGTGATTTTTTTTTTTTAAATATTTAAATTTGACAGGAGAATAAATCCTCAAAGATGTGTTGTGAACATCTGTTATGGAATAGTTATAGTTGTTGCGGAACTCATTGTCTGTGTACACCAAGTGATCACCCTTTAATTTAGGAAAATGATTTTTGCACCAACATGTACCATATATATTTGAAGTTTAATGTACAAATTTGTATTGCTTAAATAGTGGAACATGATGGTAAAAATATCAATTTTCATTTTCATGGTAGAAATAGGGAATCCCTTTAATCTGTAATCTGCAATAGTAACCATAGAATCCACCAAATTGTCCTCTTCTTGCCTCTCTCACTTTCACTCAAATGGGGGAGCCAAATGAACTGTATTTTCCCTGATAAGTGCAATAGGAAAATGTTGTGCATGTGGTATATAACTGAGTATGCACACGGAAAATGCCCATGAATTTCGGCATAAATCATACTAACTTTGTGTAAAAATTAGAAATAATTTTGTATTGTAATATCATAATTAAAACACCTTGTCACCATGATATATATATATATATATATATATATATATATATATATATTAAAAACTCTAATTTTTTAAAAATATCTCTAATTTTAGAACGAAGAGAATAATATACAGAATATTACAAAATGTGAGTAACTGTTCTAAAAATTATCACTTAGTTCCGAATAATCTATGAATTAATTTTGAAAATCTTTTAACACTTAGGTGGATTGAGTGTCTAACACTGATTAATATTCGCCTGTTTTCAATTAATATTTGATTATGATTGTACACGCTTTCCTTCTACCGTTTAAATTCGTCTATCTATTTTTAAGACACAAGATGTTGCAGCCTTGTTTAAAATGAACTCTTTCATTTAAATTATATCACCTGATAAGGAATTTTTATACGGAGTTTTTTTTTTTTTTTTTTTTTTTTCCCTTTTAAGCAATCCAAAACACCCAACCGAAAAAAAAATTCATCGAGTTTCTAATGTAACAAAAGGTCCCACAAATAGCAGGTACACTGAAAATTCCAGACGAGAGAATTTTTTCCTCAGAAAAAAAAAAAAAGAGGTAATTTGTTTGGTCATGGGGCTTTGCATATGTTTCACTATTTATTAGTATTTAACTTGTAATTATGAACACGTAGGCCTTTGTGTCCAACCACCCATTTAGATATTTGCACTTTGGGCCCATCTCATTTCTCGGGCCACATAAGAGTGGGTGTGCAGGCCTTAAGTCCACTCATCTTCAATCCCTTTTCACCCATTATCTTGCCTACCAATGGCAACCCGCCAAGTTTTATATATTCGCATGCTTCCGCTTCATGATTGTGGTTGAACTGAAAATTTGAACTCTCGTAGTTGTTTATGGTTTCCAACCAAGCAATAGGTCATTTGTGGCATGTGCAAATATGATCTTTATTTGTACTAGGGCTACGACCATACGGCTTGGCCTTAATTTGGAATCGTTTTGATTAAAAATTTTTGGGCTTAATTTGGAGTAATTTGATTAAAAATTTATTTTGAATTTGTTTTAAAATATTAACGAGTAAAATATAAGTATATTTTAAATTTTAATTAATTATTTAAATTTTATTAAATTAATTTTTTTTATTAATTTTTGATATAACTCGTTTGAAAATTTTAAATTATTTGAATTTGATTCGTATTTATGTTCGACTCAATTGTTAAATGAATACTAAACAAATTTTATTTTAAACCTAGTAAATCATATGAATAGAATTTAAATAATTTAATATTTGATTCGATTCGATTCGATTCGACTCAATTACACTCGTAATTTGTGTCTTTACGGCTTTACTAAACAAATACACCTCGTCTATTTTAATTTCAAAATTAAAACATAAAGGATCAAACCATATTGTTGGAACAAGCTTAGGCCCAAAAATGCTTTTAAAGCCCAGCTATTTGCCAAATTCTCCACTATAATAATAAGAATATACTCCATATTTTTACTTCTACGCTTACCGCAAACAGAAAGCCCACCCCTTCATCTGTCTCTTTTACAAGCGACAAGCCTTTTCTTGATTTTCTCTACCAGCCGGAAAAGATCTCGACTTTCCGGCGATTAGTCGATTATGGTCTCTCCAGAAAACACCAATTGGCTCTACGATTATGGGTTGATCGAAGATATTGCTGTTCCTGATGGCAATTTCACCGCTTCAGCTTCTGGGTTCAACTGGCCCATGCAGCAA
>JAUMHB010067610.1:0-27144 GCA_032359685.1 Pittosporum tobira | reverse complement strand
AAAATCAGCTGAAAATATGCTCCCTTCGTTCAAAGATGCTATATTATAATTTTTATATAAAAAGAAGATATATATATTTTTTTAAATAAGGATGAAATGAAATTTTATCAATACTTATAATGAAATAATTAAATTAAAAATATCATAATATTTTATTTTTTAAACTTTTGAACAAATTAAAAAAAATAAATAAAAAAAATGGAACTCTTTTTAACTTTCCTGATCTCAATAACATGTGTGCGCGCGCTCTACTACTACTATAAGAAGAATATGGATCCTCTTAGGCTCAGGTGTACAGTAGAGGGCCACTGGGTTGGGTTTAGTATTTGAGGTTGATGAGTAAAATTCATTAGATTGGGTTTTTGCAACAAAGGAAAATCCAATTGTCTGACCCGAGGGGGTTAAAAAAATAGAGAGATGGGGGGATACTTGAAATCTTTTAGATTTTGAAATGAAACGTTCCAAAATTTTTCTCAGCTTTACCTGTCAAAAATTGAACAAAATCAATCAATCAGTCACACCAATGATATGTCTCAACTCAAACTTGGCAAAGCATTAATTATATCTTTTTTAACCCTACTCTACAGCCTACGTGCATACATGACCCTTCGTTCCTCCCATGCGGGCCCCATAACCTCTTTCAAAACAATCTGACTTTTTTCTACCCCTTTTTATGGGACACATAAAAAATAATGTAAGGCTCGTTTGATATTTTGATTATTTAAATTTGTTATCATTTATTTTTTTAAAATTAATTATTTTAAAAAATTATTAATTATTTTTTTATTTATAATATATTTTAATTATAAAATAAATTATAAATTACTCCAAAATAAATTATGACAACCAAGTTCTTTTATTCATTTCAGTTTAATTACTTCATTTAAAAAAATATTTAATTATAAACAAATTATTTAAATTATTTTTTTAATATTATAATTTTTAATAATTCGGTGGTAATTAAATTTATAATATGTGAATGCAAAAAAAATAAATAATAAAACAATGGTGATAGTATTTGATAAAATAAATATAAAATAAATAATTTATTTTATAAAAAAATTCTAAAATATAAATATTATACCACAAATCTCAATAAGAAAAATCTTCCCAAAATTACGAGATGGATGGAGTATCACGTTTATATTCATTATGTTAGTTACAGTCACTTGTTAATACTCCGTACTTGTCTTAATGGAATATTTAACTGTTACGACTCTCTCTTTTTTTCTTTTATTAAAAATATATTGGCTTTGTTTGGTATAATTAGAATTTATTTATTAAATTTTAAATAAATTATAAGTTATAACAAAATATTTATTAATTAAATTTTTAAATAAACTAAAAATGCTTTTTAAAATAATTTTTAAAAAATAAGTACAAGCAGTTTCAAAAAAGTAAAAACTGTGTCATACAGGAAGATTCTTGTGCATGCAGGTTCTGTCGTTGAAGTTAAGAAGACTAATAAAGACCATCGAGCATCGCAAGAAAATAAGGTATGGCTTTTAAATTAAAATAATATTATCCGTGTTAAAGGTGTATCAATAAATATTCATAAATAATATAATATAAAATGGGTCATATTATTGTTGTTTTTATAATAATAAACAAACTCACATATTAACGTACATCTAAAAATTATAACTCTCTCTCTCTCTATATATATATTTATTTATTGTATAAATTTATGTCCGTTTAATATTTATAACGTTATTTTTTAAGTTAAAGCCTCGAGCTCTATTTTGGAATACAAATCAAACTGTACCATCCTAGCATAATGTATTCTTTGGGGCACTAATGTTAAATGGAACTTCGAGCAATTCCATGCTAAGATCTAGTATTTATTTTATAATAATTTAAAATATATTTATTAATAAAAATAAATTATTAATTAAAAAATTAGTAATTAATTAAGTATCAATTTTAGGCCATAACTAATCTGAAATTGAGTAAGTTGTCAAATTCTAAATTAAAAGTTCTACTATCTTAATACATTTATTTCTATTTAATACTTGAATTCAGAGACATTACTTAATGGACACCAAATTTTTTACCACCCGCCCAAATATTATTTGTAATCAACCACGTCTTTAGTGCAATGGTAAAATTGGAAAATAAGAATTAAAATCTCCCTTGAAAATATAAAAATAGCAATTAAGGTTCCCTTGAAATCTTCCAGCGTTAGTTAAAATGGAAAATAAAATTTACTCCTCCTGTAACGTCTATTAAAATATGATGGAGGAGTATTATTTTAATGTCAACCACTTTTTACACTCAATTATCTCCTAATTTGTTTAACTATACTACTTTCTTGTTGTAGAAGCTTGATCCAATTTTTTAAGTGAGAAGTGTTATATTTTACGAGTCAGAGTATTTTGAAAAATATAATAATATAATTATATTTAAATTAATGTTATTATTATTATATTTGTTAAAATAAAGTTAAATTTGAAAATTGCATTATTTTATTCTAAATTAAAAGTGACGCACAAAATAGTTAAAAAAATGATGTTCTCTTGGACCGCATGCTCTTAGACACGGCCGCACGGAAACGATTTTGCCATGCGCCTGTATTGCACGCTCTTAGACTGATATACTTTAGCATGTATTTGTTTTTACTTTTAATTACGGTATTATGGAGTATTTTATATATTAATTGATAAAAATTTATTAGCTCAATAATATCTTATAATTGAAATTTCATAATTCTTCTATTATTTTTCTTATATAAATATTATTCAGGATTACATATTATTTATTTAGTGTTTAACTTAAATTTTATGACTGATAGAAAAAAAAGAAAAAGAAGGAAAGATAATACTCCTATTTTTTAAGAAAATATATTTTTGAATACAACTCAATTGATTGAATTGTATAAATATATATATATATATAAAATTCATCTTTTTAGATAATAGAATACAATATTCAACTAAAGTTACAAATATTATGTTTAAAATATTAAATATTTTATCTGGAAAAAAAAACTACGTATTGTGTTGTTTTAAATGCTAGTTACATTTAATTTTATTGCAAATATTTTAAAAATAAGATAGATGAATCATTTTGAGCATCACACTCCTGTGAATTTCACATTTTTATATTTTCATATTATGATTATACATCGTACTCTTGTGAATTTGTCATTTTTATATTTTTATTATTGAAAAATATTTTATATTAATAATAGAAGTCATAATATTTTTTTAAATCACTATTAAGGTCCAATGAATATTGATTAGTTCGAATCAATGATAAAGGAAGAAGAAAAGGCTTTTAGATGAATTTAGATATATTGTTCCACTGATTATTTCATATTCAGTTACACTCTATGTATAATTTGTTAAATTATATTTATAAAAATAATTATAATATTTCTTAATAAGTAAATAAATAAAATTATGTAGCAATCAAATAAATTTTAATTTGTTTTAATTTATAAATTATTTAAAAATAAATTATAGTATAAAATAGGACCTATAAAGAAGGTTTTAAAAGATGATTTGGACTCGAAGGCCCATTTATTAATGGAAGCAGAATAAAACTACTCGATTGGTTTAAAATTTGTTTTATTTAGTCCGTATCATAAAAATTAATTTATTTGATTTTTTATTATAATTTTGTTGTCTATATATTTATAAAATCATAATAATTTTAATTTAATAAATATTAATTAATTTAATAAAAAGTTCCAACAAATTAGTTTTTATGAGTAAGAGGAATTATTTATTTTTGGCTAAATAAACCATTCGATTCTCTCTCATGGCTCAAATTTAATAACCGGTAGAACCTTTTGGCTTCGTGTCTTCGTGTCTTCGTTGCATCTCCTCCAGTCCTCCTCCTTGTTTGTTCCCCAAACAATCACAAACTGCAACATCACCACCACTTCACAGCCCCCTCCCAATCCCGATCAAATCTTGAAAAAAAAAAATCAAAAAATCAAAAATTCCAATAAATTAATCCTCAAATATCGGACTACTCCTTTTGGTTAAAAGACACACCTATCTATCACTTTCACATAATTGTATATATCTTCTCTTCTACTTACCAAACTCTCATCATTCATATAATAATTGTATAAGCAGGCTGCTGCTGCAGAGCATGGAAGAAATGTACGGGTACCATAATTTGACGGCGGCTGATTACGCCGAAAAGGCGCTGATGTCACCGGAGAATCTTATGTTGCCGTCGGAATACCATAATCTGCTTTCCTCTCATTACCGGTTTCCGGTTTTCGGATCCGATGAGCTGATCTCCGCTGCTTCAGTTATATCAGAAGTCCCATCAATCACGGCTGACGTTCGTAGAAGTAGTAGCCGACGTGATCAAGAAGAACGAGTTATCGTTGACGATGATTATGGTGCGCGAAGCATAATCAAGGACAAAATTGTAACTCATCCTTTTTATCCAAAATTGCTCCATGCTTACATCGATTGCCAGAAGGTTAAGATTTCATGTGTATCCAAAACAAATCTTCGTTGTTAAAATATGAGTCACGAGTAATCATACTTTGCTACCTTGTTGAGTAGTAACGGCGTCGTTTTTTTCAGGTAGGAGCACCGCCAGAGATAGCGTCCTTGTTAGATGAAATTCGGCGAGAAAATGATGTTTACAGTAAGCGTGACACTGTTTACACTTGCGTTGGAGCCGATCCGGAGCTGGACGCGTTCATGGTCTCTCTCTTATTTTCATTAATCACTAATCGATGTGATGTTATGCGTTAATTTTCCTAATCAGGTTTTATTAATCTCTAAATTTTGTGTTTTAACAGGAAACCTACTGTGAAATATTGGTCAAGTACAAATCCGATCTTTCAAGGCCTTTCGACGAAGCCACCACCTTCTTGCATAAGATTGAAACGCAACTCAGCAATCTCTGCAAAGGTGAGTCTTAGTCCCTCTCTCGGCGCATGATAGCATTAAAGTTTGCGCATATGAGGCTATGAGCATGAACAAACATGGTACCCTATTTTTCTTGTATGTCTATTTTATAGCTGTTCTCTAGCGTTAGACTGCTAGTCTCCATCTTTATCTTTTGTTTTCTTAAATGAACCCAAGTTATGTGAATATAAAACCAACAATAATGCACACAAGCAGAATAGAACCTACTGTCTAAACCCTAGAAGTGAAAAGGGACCTATTTCAAATGTTTCCTTCACTTGCATTGATGGTTCTGGCTGATCTAGTAGACTAGTTTGGGCAAATGTTTTTGATTAAGTTATTTATCTTCTTTCTTTGCATAGTAAAGAGTAACCCAACCTTAAGAAAAGTCAAGGGGTCTGCAGTAATGGGCCTTGCAACAGTACAGTAGTTGTAGTAGTAGTAGTGAGGTCTTGTCTCTTTTCATCTCTCCGGAGTTTGTGTCATCTTTGGGATAGGTATACTCTCACATCCACTAAAATCTGGTGCTTATATATATTCTCTATAGCTTGCACTTTCTTTGGTTCGTGGGAGAACTAATCAGCTCAGAGCTAAATCCTTTTTATTTACGGAGTTTATGAGATTCCGATTTGACGTTTCATGTCATATCAATAGTAATTTCATTGCTACTCAACAGTGCAATGATTATACGTTTATAGTATTTTATGTAATCTGAGAAGATGAAGAAATATGTCTGACTTAATTGTAAAGACTGGGCTTTAGTTAGTAAAATTGCTCCACCCAAAAATAAGTTAGGTTTGAGAAGATCAGTCCTGGGTTATATATGTAGGCTCGACTACAAATCTGTATTTTATGGTTTGTTGGTGTGGTCTGAATGAGCATATGATAATTGTACCTCAATATACCATCTAATCTATGTAAAATGATATATTAAGGGCCAGCCGAGCTAAGCTTCTTGTTAGCGATACTATATTTTCAGTGGTATCGTGTATAGTTTTCAACTGGATAAAAGGACACAAAATTACACGTTTTCTCTTGCAAAACAAAAATGACTTTCAAATTTGAGTTTTAATTCTGAATATTTTATTTTTGAGTAAAAACATGAAATTTATATGCTTTTAATTCAGAGAGTCGAGTAAGGCCTTCAATGTTTAATGGGAAGAAATCTAATACTCGGTAGTGCAAAAATTATACTAGTAATATGTTCTTTCGTAAAGATGAGATATCCTGTGTTCTAAACTTCTTATTCTTTGCATTATGGTAATTACTGTGTCATGGTTTAATCAATTATTTCTTATATTTACAAGTAACATTATTGTCCTTTAAAGTATACCATATTACTCCTTTAGTGGGAGATAACTATAATGTGTGGATCATAGTGACATTCTTGTGTTTCAAAGTTTTCTTTTTTACTCTTCAAAAACTTTTGTGGATCAATTTTTTTTTTGCTATTCTTCCCTCCCCCTCCCCTTCTTTGACTATCTTTGATTCATTTTTCCCTTACCTCTACTAATTTCTGGATAAAAAATATAGTTGCTGATTCTGTAAATGTGCTAGTAAAAGGCTGTAATCTATGCCTGCATACTTGAATGGTTTCAAGTTCCGATAATGCATGTGTTTTGGCGTAGTGTGCATAAAATATGATAATCCCCATCGAGAAACGTTCAAGGCTGGTGGGCTGCAGTTAAAGCCACGTCCACTTTCATGGAAAGTTGTTTTGTTTAGGTTCAATTTTAGGATAAGGAGTTAACCTCTAAACTGAAACTCAGTTTTGCTTTGTTTGCATACGTTTCTTCCATTTTTGCTGAATTGTCAAGATCTACTTTAATGGCTGGCTCTGGCAATACTAATAAGACGTACTAGTTGGGAAGAATGATTAAGCAGACCAAGTACAATTGGGATCTGCTGTTATTTACTTATTCTGTTACTGAATTAATTTATTTATTTTCTTGGATTAAATAAACTACTAAATTAGTTTAAAGGCATGTTATTTTATGGATCTCCAGCAGATAAAGCTGCTGCTAATTCCTTCTGCGAAGGAGTGGAAGTGATAAGAAAGTAAAGGTAGTTCTTAATTAAGCTAATGAAGTTGGTTACGGTCGGCAACTATTGTTGTTTTTTTATTGAAAGTACAAATTAACTTTTTAGTGATCCTAATTACCTTTAATCGTTGCTAGCCTCGTGTGCTCTTTTTTTCTTGCATGCTTAATAAGTTTGGTTCTTAATCTACTTTTTAATCCGAAGATTCTTAGACAAAACAACAGATTTCCACTTGAGCACAATGTTGAGCATATAGTCATGTGGAAAGATCGTGTTCAGGCTCCTATCTGTCGAGTCTTTGATGAACTTTGTAGTCTGTCAGTGTTGGCTATTTGTTTCGTAGTTTTTAGACTTTTTCGGAATTATTATTTTTCACAAGGAAAACGGCTAATTGTACAAGTGTGACCCACAAATTAACCAATACATAATATTTCTATTAATTCATTTACAAGTATCACTTGTGAAACTAACAATTCATTCTATAGTAGTACTATTAGCAAGCTAAAGCTGTATTTGTTTGAAACTTTCTGTTCATTTTATTTCTTGCATAGAATCATACATTTCCAAAATATTTGAGTATTCTTAATTGTATTGTTGGATCTGATGGTAGTTAGCTTATTTCGCCATCTTAGTGGAATATTTGTTTTTTTGATTGGTTTCATGATGCACATAACATTCATTTCATTGCTTTTGGAGCTTAAAATTGTGTATTTGTATGAAACTTGTATCGTGGTAAAATTCTTGCTATTTAAATTTATACTAACGTCCAATAAATACCCAATCATATAGCAGTCTTTTGTTTCCATGTTGGGTCACTCACATTGTTGTATAAAAGAAGTTCTAATTTTTTTTCTTTTTACAAAAAGAATTTTATTTTCACTGATAGTATGTATGCATGACAAATTGTTGTTGAGGACAATTTTTTCGTCAAATTTACAAATTTTAAACTTAATAATTGACCAACTTGAAATTCGCTAATTGATGTTTTATATTTAAGTTTTTAAGTAATTGTTTACTGGATCTAATAATATATTTGATGTAATTTCTTATGATTTTAGTCACACCTATATATGTATGAAAAAGTTATAATTTTGATTTGAAAAAGTGTCAAATTGACCAAATTTTTTGTCTAATTTTAAATTTAATGGTTGACCTTATAACTTTAAGTTCAAGCAAACGACCATTGGATGTAGTAATACATTTGATGTGGTTTCTAATATAGTCTCAACACTAATATGTGCATGGTGTAGTTATTATAATTTTGGAATGGGTAATTGACCAAAAAAATTCAAGCTAAAATAGTTTTTTCGGAACACAGTAACAGTTTTACTTTCATGACATCGTAACTATTGGGCTGAATATGAAAGAAAAATATATGTAACTATTGGGGTGAATATGGTAAAAAAAATTATTTTTAATATTTACGAATCTTTTAAATGAATTTTCAAATGATTTGTCTTCTTTGGTAAAAGTGGGAGTATTTGTCTGCAACTTAGCGTGGTGGTGTGGGTGTTGCAGCTGACCCTCTAATGTAGTCCAGGTAGCTAGACTGAAATTGAATTTTGTCTAAGGTTTGAGGGTTGGTATCCAAAAATCGTGTTGGTGTTGTAGAAATTATTCTTATCTTTGTTATATCATGCATTATTATGGACTAAAAGTAATGCCTTGGTTTCTTCCTCAGGATACATTAGATTAATAGCCTGCTTGTTTTTTTCATTTGATCTTGCTGTTTCTATTATTTTATTTGATTAATTTATTGTTGTTTATTCCATAATTTTAATTACATTCATGCATTATATATTTGGAATTTATATTTTACATATCTAAACTAATTTATGATGAAAGACACAATTGAGTTGAGTATTTTGCCATGCGATTGATCTACTGATTTAAACTAAAGATTCTCCAAACGTTTTTTTCACCTGAAGCTTGCATGTGAGTAGATAGTAAGCTCGTTTGCTTGTTTAATAGTTAATTTATATATGTGTTTTTTTTTAGAGATTATAGAATTTAAAACAGTAGTAAAATTTTGTGCTTAGTAGGCTTGACGTATGTGTAAAAGTTTAAATTTATTTTAAAATTTTTGTTTTTGTAAATTTAATTTTGTTAAGTACCAAGCGAACTCACCCGCGGTTTTGTGCGCAACCTTTCTGCTGCATGCAATCATGCAGTTTCTTTCAGTTATGGAAAATAATTAACCTCTCGATCTGCATGTATACACGTGCATGTTTCCAGTGAGGCTGAGTTACCGAGTTTCGTCCAGAGGCTGAGTTATAGATTAAGGAGTTACCTGTATACAAGCTCGCATACATTTATATGGGTTCGACTCTAAGATTAGATCTGTTATTACTTTAATCCTTACCGTTTAAAATTCTATTTAAACCTTTAATATTGATGGATTTTCGGTATTTAGTTGTTGAATGTCTTGGTGGACGTCCGAATGTTCATCATAATTTATTTAATAAATGTTCGTCGGTATTATTGACAGTTAATAGTAAATTTAAATGATAAAAATTAAGATAATTTAACTACAATCTGATAACCAAATCCAGCTATAAATCTCTCTCTATAGTCATTTAGGTGGTAGGGCAGAACTTGAATTTGTTTCAGGTGTCTGCGATGGGCACTTATAGATAGAAGAAGCAAGGCCACTCCAGTTGTGGTGGGCCATCAATCTGGGTGGACCGGTGAATTTTGATAGATATGAGCATATAAATGAATGAGGGGTTTTAGGGGGCAAGGCCAGCCAGTAGAAGATGAAAATAATCTAGGGTCCACAGAGACTTTTATTGGGATAGCCCGGATTGATCGGGTGGTCGATATTCACATGGACTCCCGTGTTTTCCGCTGCTGGCTCTACCAGCAGCCAGCTTTTTAAGCATTTTACTTGGCTTCTCTCTCTCAGTGGTGGCTGTCAATTCGACGGAGACTTCCTGTTCGGTCGCTTGGCTTTTTCTTGAATCTGGATTAAACGTGTCTACCTTCCTCTCCGTAGGGCATTTGCTTTTTTGTGGGTCCGGATCCACTTAATTTAATTTCTCCACTTCCTAAACAGATCTTGTTACTGTTACAAAGATACAAAGGTACTAATAGAAGTCATTGCAAATCATTTTTTGTGTTTAATTTTTTTGGTCAAATTAAATTAATAATAAATATTATATTTAATTTTTAATTTTTAAAAAGCATAAATAGTGAGGTTAATAGTATTTATATTCTTTTTGTCCTTAAAAAAAAAAATGAGTATTATTTTCTTTTTTCAAAAATGAACGATGTAGGCATATATATGAATAAAAGTATGTGGTGTATATTTAAAATTGTTTTATGGGAATAATTAAATTTTTTTGTGACTCATTCTCTCATTTATCAAAAATAATTTTTATTAATTTACGTATTTTAAATATTTTACTCTTTTTTTTTTTAAGGACAGAGGGAGTATATAGTTTAACGTTGGTGTTAGTAGTAAATTTATATAATAATAATAATAATAATAATTTTATTTAAAAAATAATTAATTTGACACATATTTAACATATACAGCATATCAATTTTTGTGGGACGAAATAATATTATAGAGATATTATAAAATATATAAATCTTACTCGGATTAAATATATTATAATTATACAAAGTAGAATCACATTGATCCTTTAAATATAATTAAACAAATGCGATTAGAATCATCCAAATCCTATTGAAATTCTATCCATTTACTGGCAAATGTGGTATTGGGAAATGTGAGGGGGCATGGGAGGCCATACCGACTTACCCAGGATACACTATTTTTCTAGGTGAGGTGATTATGACCTTAAAAATACTATACAGTAGTGAGGTGAGGGCCTATCACTGCCACGCTAGTAAATGTTTGCACCACCGTCTGCTAGTCAGTAGGATTCTTGCTACGGACACGTCCCACCTGAGAGGCTTGCCGGCATTCTTAAACAACTCAAGTTGAGCTGAATTGATATGCTCGATTTATTTAGAAAAATGAGTTTTTAAAAATATTTATTGATATTGATTCATTTAATTTAAAGAAATTTTTTATTGAATTTTTTATGAAAAATTTAAAAATATTTAATGTTATCGAATTAATATTTAAACAAATTGAATTTGAATTTAACTCGTTAAATTAAATAATTTTTTTTAACAAATTTGAGTTTAGTCTTATACGAGTCCTCAGTTTGTTTAGCACCCTAACAACCATTATTATTGACACACGTGAGGTAAAAAAATTAAAAATCTTAGTTGAGTATATACATTTATTCTAAAGTAACATTTTTGAGTAATTTTAAGTATCTGCCATATTGGCCTTCTATTTCGAGCCTAATATTTATATTTTTTTAAAAATGTATATACTATTTTAAAACTCATTTTTTAAATCAACAACTAATGGTACTAACCGAAATAATAATAAAAGAAAAAGCAACTGTGATTGTGATTAGAAACCTAGTTAATGGTACACTACATGCATCTGGAAATTAAGTCTTTTAACAGTATTAGAAAAACACCATTCAATGAAAATTATAAAGTTGAAAATGTCCTTAAATACATTAAAGGACTGTATGGTTTCAATTAAAGATTTGAAGTAATTTTTGGTAAATTGATCCGGTCTTGGGAATCGTTAGGTGGAACTAGTCTAGTTTGACTGAGGTAGGACTTAACTCGTAACTGGAGTAATCGAATTGAATTTAGACGAAATTAATGAGATGTAAATGTAAGTATGTACTTGGTTTTAAACGGTAGAAGTAGGGTTGTATAGTTCTTAGTCTAAAAATGCTTCTTCGAATTTGCTTTATTGACTATATATGTACGATATATTCTTTTAATTAAGAATGTGTTTTTTATTTACTTGCCGCGTCGTTCTCTTTACTCTAGATGAAGGTGGTGTATCGTCGGACGACGATGTTAGCGGAGGAGAGATTGATATGCAAGAGGCACAGACGAGGGTCGAAGATCGAGAACTTAAAGATATGCTTCTGCGCAAGTTTGGTAATCACATAAGTACACTGAAGCTGGAATTCTCGAAGAAGAAGAAGAAAGGGAAGCTACCTAAAGAGGCAAGACAGACATTGCTTGAGTGGTGGAATCTGCACTGTAAATGGCCTTACCCCACTGTAAGTACACATTGCATGTATATCAATCACGAGAAATTAATTAATGTTTCCACTAGTAGGTTTCATTTTTTAAAACAAGTTGAGCTTCAAATGTAAATATCAACCGGTGAAATTTATCAGTTTCCTAACAATTGCCGGATACTTGTTTACGTTTAAGATTTAATCAAGGATTGTAAATTTCAATTCCTCTTGATCATCCAGGAAGCTGATAAAAATTTCTTGGCTGAATCAACGGGTCTAGACCCAAAGCAAATTAACAATTGGTTTATAAATCAGCGAAAGCGTCATTGGAAACCATCGGAGGACATGCAGTTAGCTGTGATGGATAGTATTTCTGGACAATTTTACCCCGAGGACTGATCGAGGTGGATGCGGCAATTTCTCAAATGTTGTACTGGTAATTATGTTGGTCCATGCTTTTGTCCATATTTATTGTGTAAACTTGGAATTTAACCATATCGGTATAAAAATTATCTGTAATGTCATGTTCTGAAACAAAACATGATTATTTAGGATGGCTTTTTGTTAAGCTGACCCGTTAGATGATGATCATTTGTGGTCTTGGCATGATTATAACTTCTTTATTAACGTCTGTTACAGAGTAGTTTCTTGATATTAACATCTGTGATTGATGAGGGACTTTATATTGGATGATTTATTAATAAGAAATTTGGCACCAGCCAAGGACCAAACATTTTATGCTGCTTTACTTCTTAATTAGCTTTGCTTTGACATGGAAATTAAAGAGGTAATGGAGAAACAATTCAGAGGATTGCTTTAAACTATTTTTTTTTTTTTTTTATGGCATGTCTATAAATAATATTCTATCCGTTTTATAAATATTAATTTAGTTTTAATTTCTTTAGTCAAATTGATTATTTTTTTAATTAAAATTATTGCTAATATATATAATCATTATAAATTACATGAAATGTACTCGTATATTTAACGTTAGTTTGTTTAAATATATAAATATATAAGGTTGATTATTAATTTAAAATTTGATTAATTTAATTAAAAAATTTATATTATATTATTTTTTATTTTTATTTTTAGGTCGGAAGGAGTACAGTATAATAATATTAAATTGATGTGTAGATTATAATAAGAGACCAAACCTTACATTCGTAAATCTTAAATTTAATAACCAAGAATATGTTTTAAATTTAGGGAACTACTATTTTTACACTTTTTTTTTATTTCCACAAATATATCTCATCATCTAACCAATTAAAATAAGCAATGTGATGTAAAATGCGGATTATGTGTGAAAATATAAAAAATACGTGTGAAAATAGTAATTCTCTAAATTTAATAATAAATATTCTAAAATACTTTACAATAAGTTGATTAAATTTTTTTATTGTGTTTGTTAATGAAAATAGATTTAGTTATTGTCCTTACTTACTATAAATCTTCTTAGAGAGAATGAAAATGAGAATGAGATTTCTTTTTCTCTTTATATTTTAATTTTTTTCTTGATAAATACCAGCATAAGAGTTATACATTCATAATTTAGTGAGCCAGATAAGACCTTAGAAGTTTAAAAGACTAAAAAATTAATAAAAAAATATAATATTCGTAATGCGGAAAGGTACGCTGATGCATTCTAAATTCTTATGTGAAGAGGGGGCGTCTTTCGTCTTCTACCGCGCTAAGTATTTGACATCATTCGGATTAGATGTAATTTTTTAATATAATATTTATAATATTTTTTTAAATATTTTTTTGGTAAAATCTCTAGTGTTATTTGAGATAGATTCAATTTTTTTGACATTTTGTTTATAGTATTTTTTAAATTTTTTTTTTATATATTTTTCTTTTTGTAGTTTTTTACATTTCATTTGATAATTTATTTGTTTATGATACATTTAATATTGTTTTGTCCATGTGCACTTAAAATATGTAAATAGCTACAAAATAATGCATATGAAACTATATTTATTATTAGTTATGTTATGTGATTTTCTAATATCCAATGATTAAATCATAAGTTTTAGTAATTGATCTAAAAAAAATAATAATATATTATTTATAATATGTGGCTTTCTAATATCTAATGATTAATATATTATTTATAATATTTTTTAAATATTTTTTTGGTAAAATGTCTAGTGTCATCTGAGATA
Source organism: Pittosporum tobira (assembly GCA_032359685.1). Lineage (NCBI taxonomy): Eukaryota > Viridiplantae > Streptophyta > Magnoliopsida > Apiales > Pittosporaceae > Pittosporum > Pittosporum tobira. Next base: position 12,984 of record JAUMHB010067610.1, on the reverse strand, counting down.
GATTCAATTTTTTTGACATCTTATTTATAGTATATTCTTTTATTTTTTATGTATTTTTCTTTTTGTAGTTTTTCACACTTCATTTGATAATTTATTTGTTTATGATATATTTAATATTGTTTTGTCTATGTGTACTTAAAATATGTAAATAGCTACAAAATGATGCATATGAAATTATATTTATTATTATTTATGTTATGTAACTTTCTAATATCCAATGATTAAATCATAAATTAATTGATCTAAAAAAATGAGTTTACATATTACTCAGTCCGAACTACATACATAATTTCTCTATATTTGAGTTAATTCGGTAAATAAAAAAAAATGTTTGACTCATACCAACGAACTTGGTGTTTGTAAATTTATATAATATATTAATTTCTAAATTAAATTTATAGTCAACTCGATATGAATTTTAAATTTAAAACTTTTAAAATTGAGTCAACTTGGTAATTGAACCGAGTCAGATCGATAAATGAATGAAATGGATTTAAGATTTGTCTATTTATAGATTATAAATTGATTTGCATCACTGTAAGAAATTTTAGCGACTTCGTACTAAACATAAATATGACTATTTATTTATTTTTAGTAAATCTGTGTATAAATGTATGAATTTAAATTGATATTAAAAGCAGTTAAATAAAAATAATTTTAAATTTTAAATTAATATAATTTTTTTCAAGTGTTGAAATATAATTAAAAATAATAATTACTAATACTTTTTTTAATTAATTCAATAAGCATAACTTGACTGTGAATTTTGAAACTTTATAAATTAAATTATAAAATTATTATGGGCTTGTTTAACATAATTTATTTCAGAACAATTTAAAACTCATTTTAAAACTATAATAAACTATAAGTTGAAAAAAACACATATTGACCAACTTTTTCAAATAAGTTGACAATATAGGTTATACTTAACCTATAATTTTTTTAAATTAATAAAAATAATTATTTTTAAAATAATTAAATTTTAAAATAAGTTATAATCAATTTCCATAAACTGAACAAACAGACCAATAATTTCTTAATACTTTTGAAACGAAGAGAAAAATTATTTGCTTTAGGAGTTTTTATTTTTCTTTTATTAGGCTGCTTGGACTTGCTCTGGGTGATGGATGACTCAGGTGGATTCAAATTGTCAAATGGACTGGGAATTTGATGCTACAAGTATTGGACTTGTCACGTCTATTCACATTGGGCCGTTCTACTCCCGTCAAAGTGTGTAACTTGTAAATCATACTAACAACAAAGCTTGGCCCTTCAGTCCTTTGTGGGCTTTCACACTTTTTACCTACAATTATAAGATTTGCATGAACATTTCCCCCAACTTTCTAATAAATAAATTTAACAATTAGATTAATTATTAAAATAAAATTAAAATATAAAAATAATTTCTTAAAATTACTTCAGGTCACTCTGGACCAAATATTTATGGACCAAATTAGTTAATTTTTGAATAATTTTAATATAATAGCAATTATTAATTATAAAACTCGCATTAAATGTTAGATTACCATCTACTAGATTCACCTTGCGAATTTTCGACCTAAAATGTTTCTACACGATTTTTCGATATTTATAAAATTACTATCAGCAATATATATTGCAGATCTTTAGGTTTACTGAAAACACTTTTGTAAGTAACGGTCATGTGTGTTTGCTGTTTAATACGGCACGGTAATAATAAATATTATCTGAAAAAGATAAGGATACGATGGCGAGAATGGCTTTTGCGATGCACCACGTGTTAGCTGGACAACAACTAACCTTCTCCCGGTCCAGACTCCCGCCGATCAGATGCGCTGACGACCGGCGAGCGCTGTTTAACCGCATTGCAGCTGTCTATGATAACGTGCGCGTTTCCACTCTCATCAATTGAATTATTTTTTTATTTCTTTCTCATGATAGCTGTGTGTGTTTTGTAGTTGAATGATCTGTTAAGTTTGGGACAGCACCGGATTTGGAAAAGAATGGCTGTTTCTTGGAGTGGGTAATTTTTAGCTGCTTCGTTCATCAATATTTTACCTGTTTAATGTGTCCATATGTGTATAATTCGTGAATATTAATGATATATTTTTCTTATATTTTTATTTCTCTAATAACTGAATGCTTAGTTTTGAGATGATTGTTTGAAAATATTTTTGGGAAAGTGTGTGCATTGGTTACGAGGAACTCCTCAACGGAACAGTAACTTGGTACAAGGGAATGTTAATTATAATCATGGTTCATTAATTAATTGCTCTTGTATCCTGGTTCAGAACGCTATTCCCTGAACATGGAATCCATGTCTATGAGAGTTCCATGATGATCAATGCATCCCACATTGTGCAATGGGGATATGTTGGAAGGATTGATATACATGAATGTGTCAGTACCCATTTACATAAGCTTTTGCGGGCAAGATTTGGTGCAGACATGTATATTGAGTCTTCCAAATGAATCTCCGTGGACCTTGTAGGCTCAACAGATGTACTTGTCATTTTATATCAAGATGGAACTCTTTTGTGTAATAAAAAGTTTAAGAGATAGGACTTGTTTTGTGGAATGGAAGGAGTATACTTGTTTTTATAACTATTACATTGAAGTTTGCATTTACTTTGAATAGTGCAAAAGCTGGAGATACTGTGTTGGATTTATGTTGTGGAAGTGGGGATTTGGCCTTTCTCTTGTCTGAGAATGTCGGATCCCGTGGCAAGGTTTGCTTTCTCTCATTGATCTTACGTTTTGTAATTCTTGGTTGGAACTAAAATGCTATATATCTAGTAGTAATCACCTTCTCTATTTCTGGCATTTGTTTCGATTACATTATGCAGTCTCCTGAAACATTCTTGTAGACAGTAGGCTTCAATTGTCAATAATCCTGGCATTTTGCGGAGAATGTAGAATTTATCACCTATTATGTAAATGTATCTATTTATCACTCTGTCAATATTAGTTGTTGCGTAGAATGCAATTTGAAAAGTTGGACCAATCCAATATCTTAACCTCTGAAATTTGTAATATTTATAATTTGAAATCATTTATAACTTATCTTTCTATATGGTAACAATTAGCAGGTCTTTGGTCTTGATTTCTCTAAGGAGCAATTAATAATTGCTTCATCCCGGCAGAAGTTGCGCTCGAAGGCCTGCTACAAAAATATTAAGTGAGCATGGGTAAACTAGTCTGTCAATGAATTTAATACAGTAGTTGACTATTATAAGTATCATATATCTATTGCGCTTGCATCTGGACTGTAAGTTATATGTTCTTTATGTTCTTCACTGCATTAATGTCATGTTGTGCACCATAGGTGGGTGGAAGGTGATGCACTTGGTTTACCATTTTCGGACTCTTACTTTGATGCCATTACAATTGGCTATGGGCTACGAAATGTGATGGATAGACATAAAGCTATGGAGGAGATATATCGAGTTCTAAAGCCAGGTTCAAAAGTATCCATCCTCGACTTCAATAAAAGCACTCAACCGTTCAGCACTTTAATTCAGGTAATATTTACAGTTTAGCAAGTTTATTAGTATATTGATTTAAACTGGGACTCATAAGTTAATTCGGTGACTGTAGTCTCTCTACATTGCGTCTTGGGGTGAATTCTACTTCTAACACAATCCAAGCAGTTTTTGTATGATTGTTGATTTATTTATTTTTATTATTTTTCTAAATGTGTTCGACAATACTGAACTAGTCCTACAATTATTGGTTTCTCCATAGAGTTTTTGGTTGAAACTGTTGCAAGCACTAATTACAACTTTGGAAATTATGCCAGGGATGGATGATTGACAATGTAGTTGTTCCTGTTGCAACTGGTTATGGCCTCGCAGAGGAGTACAAATATTTGAAAAGCTCAATTAAGGAATATTTAACAGGTTTGTTCTTCTTATAAGTGCAAAAGTCTATCTTAGTGATCAATGGATATTCACAATTTTTATAGTATAATTTTAAGAGAATTAAATTCTGAATTACATGCGCACCTTAATCATTCTGTGTTGACAATTGCATGTATGCTACTTCAAATTCAGGGAAGGAATTGCAGAATCTTGCCCTGGAAACAGGATTTTCCTCTGCCATTTTTTTTGAGATTGGTGGAGGCCTCATGGGGAATTTAGTAGCCAAAAGAATGCGGTAAATGGTTTTCATGCCAAATTGCCTTTTGTGCTTTATTTTACACCGAGTTCAAAGCTTCTTGTTTAATGGTTGCTTCTGAGAAAAGGTGTGAAACATAAATCTCTGCTATAGTAGTACAACTCTGAATAGTATCTGATTCATTCCTTCGCACAACATACTCTCTCTCTCTCGCTGAGATTTAAACATATATCAAAAGTTATAGCCCATCAGAAGCAACATAATGTTATTGTTTACACACTTTCTTGCACTTCGTATGCTTCAACAAATTGCCTTACAATATGCCATGTATTTATATCACCTCCATCCCATAGATTGGACTTGTATGTAATGGATTCCCACTTAAAATAGTGGAGAGATCCCCAAGGCTTCTTTCCTTTCCACTCCCCAAATGGCAGTTCCTGATTTAATTCATGCTCCAAATGTAGACAGGCCAATCGAAGCCCGAGGTCAACTCTGGTCCATGATACCTCAATTTTACGAAATTAAGCTCTTTCCCTAGCACATTTTTGAGTTGGTCCATGATACCTCAATTTTAGGAAATTAGGTGTCACCTTGGGTAGAAAGAACTATGGGAAATATTGGCGATTGAAGCAGAACTATCACCATTCTGGGGGTAAAATGGATCCAAACTTGAGTCGTTAAGTTCCATAGTCTTTTCGTCTATAAAAGGAGGATTAGTCGGTGGAGGAAGGGCTTCATCCTTCTTTGCCAGCATCTGTAGTGCCTTTGACATTGATGGTCTTAGCGATGGAGCCTCTTGGGCGCACAAAAGTCCTATATGAACCACCCGTAAAACCTCCCTTTTTACGTTGCTGTTTTGGTTATTGTGCACCAGTAAGTTTGGGTCAAGAAGTTCTTCCACATTACCTGCTTGGAAATGCTTCCATGCCTGTTTCATTAGAGACAACATCATAAACAGCGGGAGATAAGGCTGTCTGAGTATTCTGAATAAATAAATAAAATTAGTAAGTAAAGTAAATAAGGGGACCGGTTTCAATAGCTTGTCACCTTAATAATAAATAAATAAAATTAGTAAGTAAAGTAAATAAGGGGACCGGCTTGTCACCTTAATAATAAATAAATAAAATTAGTAAGTAAAGTAAATAAAAAAATTTGAACTTACAATGGTAACAAGGCTGTCTGAGTATTCTGAGCTTTTGCTCCTGTTATTTTGCCTCCCTGTAACAATCTCTAACAATAGCACTCCAAAACTGTACACATCTGCCTTTTCGGTTAACTGGCCATTGGCTAGGTATTCTGGTGCCATATATCCTCTAGAGATTACAAAACATAAGCAATTATTAAGATCATGTCCTTGAATTGTGCCTCGATTTTGAATTTGTTGAACTTCTTATCTTATATATAACTAGTCTGGAGTTTAAAATGCGAATACTCACAATGTTCCTGCAATGGCAGTACTAATGTGACTCTTATCTTCTTGGAAAGACCTGGCCAATCCAAAATCAGCAATCTTAGCTCTGAGCCTTGAATCCAGCAAGATGTTGCTTGCTTTTATATCTCTATGAATGATTCGGATCTTATTGTTCTCATGAAGGTAGACTAAACCTTCTGCAGTCCCAATTATTATCTCGTCTCTCTTTTCCCAGTTTAGTGTTTTACCCCTGTTAGAATCTGTCAAAATTCGTGTACATATGTTATGATTTTTCATCTTAATCTTTGAAACAAATTTATATTTAAGTGCTTACCAAAGATGAAGCGATCAAGGCTCCTGTTGGGCAAGAATTCATATACAAGAAGACTTTCGGGTCCTGAACAACTGCATCCTAATAACCTGACGAGATTTTTATGTTCAACACTGCTAATAATGTTAACTTCATTATAGAAGTCAGCTGCTCTGTGTCTATTATTGTAGAAAAGCCTCTTAACAGCAATCTCTCTTCCATCTGCTAGAACTCCCTGCAGTGAAGATACATTGCCAAGTTCAGACTACAAGTATTTACCAAAAATTAAAAGCAAAAAACTGAATAATTGGTACACTACCTTATAAACTGTTCCAAATCCTCCTTGTCCAAGTTTGTTGGCATCATCAAAAGATCCCGTGGCTTTCTCAATTGTGGAGTATTTGAAGTTCAAGCTATTGTCATTAAGGGTCTTCACCAATTTCTTCACATCATTTGAACCTGGGAAGTTAGACACCAATGTCCGAATAAGAGCAGACACCAAAACCATCATCATAAGATGACATTTATAATTTTCCCTAAACAAAAGCAGATTGCATGTAATTGGAGGCTTAAAAACATATATCGAAGATTCAATACCTATTCTCATGATTATTTTTTAGTTTATGACTGATAATATTAGCGTTCTCATTGTTTAAGATAAAATGTAACAAGTCATTATACCTCTTCTTTTCTTTTGTATTTCCCTGTGCTTCCATATATAAACTGCAATAACTATCCCAACAACCAGAACAACCACAGAACTAATGGCCACAACTACAATCACTACTACAGTTCCTGCAAAAGCACAAGTGTGAAACCATGATCAGTCCAATCAAAACTCTTCTTTTTAACTCTACATGTTCTGTTACTGACACTGAAGATTTTTGTGTGTGTGTTTGTGTGTAATATAAACAAAGTTCCCCATATATAAGCAAGACTTTAATAGATTTCTGAGTACCTCTCGAATTTCCTCTGCTCGGTTTAGGATTAAGAAAATTGGTGTCAGAGTACCTCATGAAGCACCCAGTGTTCAATGCTCGCCCCTCGTTCCAAGGTAAGCATTGCAATATCGAAGCAGATGCATTTTCCAAACACGCCCTACAAGAGCTTGCATTCAATGTCTTCCAGCAATTTGCCAGCACATATGTTGAGTCATTCCCGTTCCCAGACGGTTTAACCTGAACTCGTGCATAATTACCACTGTTTGGAGCCTCTGCAACTGCTCGTGAAACAGCTGCCCTTGCTGCATCTCGAAATGTAGTACTCTTTCTAGTTATATTTCCACACAGGGCCCCATCTTCTGGTCCTTTGAATTCCTCAACGAAGCTGTAATTCTGAGATCTCATAAAGCAACCATCAAGGAAAATGCGGCCCCCGTTATAAGGGAAGCACTGAGGAAGAAGAGTTCGAGCTTCGGCGTAACACAACACGCAATCGAGTAAAGAAAGATCGCCGTAGCATTGAGCAAGTCCATAGCTCATGTCAACTCCTGAACCAGAAATTGCTTTTCCAAAACCTGAAGTCCGCATTTGACCACTAATATTTTCCATTGTAGCAACAAAATTTGCAACGAAAATCGTTGCATTGTTCTCGGGTGTGTGTCCACACTTAATTTGGACCATCTTAGATCTTGGATCTCCCGCTGATCCATCTAGTAATAGTAGAGTCGCGGCAATAACAAGTAGGATAGTTGGTGCTTTCTCCATTTTCTGGAAATTTAATTCTGGTGTTTTTTTAAGATGGAAGTCAGTATGGTACCAAAATAAATAAAAATTGAAAAATAAAAAAAAAAAGAAAAAAAAGAGAAGAAGATGGAATTGGTAGAAACAAAGGAAATGTATGCAACCAATTAAGGGGCTACCATGTCATATAATTATAATGTGATACAAACTGAGTTGTGACGTCTATAATTCACATTTGTCCTACCTACAATAATTACGGGGGTCTGTGATAAATTAGGCTACCATCTGTAAAGCACATTATTAAACAATGTGATGTGGAGACCTTTTTCCTTGGAAAAGTAGGACCAGGGTGTGAAAGCAATAAATTTCCTGATTTACCCTGCCCATGGTGGAACTTATTCTAGACCAGGGCTCAGTACAAGACAAGAATGGCAGAATGAAATAAACATGGTACCAGTGTGACACTCGGGTAGTAAATATAATATAAATACTATAGATATAGAAATTATTGAATGAGGCCTGAAAACAAAAAAAAACAAAAAAACACTACAGATGAGAATTTTTCCAACACTCGATGGGGCCAGCCGCGAATTGGTAAACGGTGGTAATCTTGTATAGAACCAAAAAGTCATCGATTCACATCCACACATGAACAAACAACCTCTACCTAACCTAATTAAACTTCAAAAAAGCACACGACCCACCTCATCTACTACGGTGGCAGCTGGCGGACATTTGATGGCCCGATATCTATATTTTTTCGCAATTAAATTACACATTTGATCATCTAAATTATCACATAATATTAAAATAACATATTTGTTCATTTAATTGTATAATTTGAATTAATAAAAAAATTTATTAATTTTTTGAACATGTGACTTGCATATATCATTTGAGTAAGGCTAATACCAAAAAAATTAAATAATAAGACAATCAGAATTTTATTTTTTTTAAATTTCAGAAAATTAAAAAGCTCAAAATTTCAAATTAAAAAAAAAATTTAAAAAAAAAAAAATTGGATTTTTTATTTTATGAAATTTTCAATTTTCTGAAGTTTTTATTTTTATTTTTTTTGAAAGTCTTTTTTATTTGTATTTTATTGTGGAGACGATATTATCCTTACTCAAATTGCATATGCATGTCCCGTGCTTAGAAAATCAACGAAAATTTTCAAATCTATCAAAGTTAGGCAATTGGATGAATAGATGTATAACTTTTAAAAGTAAAATAGATAATTTGACAATGTATTACAACTTAAATGGTTAAATGTATAATTTGTCCTTTTTTGGCCAAGTACTCCACATATGGACTAATATAAAGCAATTTTAAATTTTGTTATATTTTCATTGATCAAATCCGATCAATTTAGGTTTATTTGATATAGTTTATTAAATTGAGTTTGCAGGTTAAATTTAACTTAAAATATTTGTTGAAATTAAATTTAAATTGTAAATTTAATTTTTCAAATAAATATTTAAGCTATCAATCAAAATTATTTTTTTTTGAATGCGTATGAGTTTTATAATCTCTAAATGTTTTATAAATTACAACCAAAAAAAATGCTAAATAAGATATTTTCTCCGTCCCGACAAAAAAGACCGATGACTATGCGACAAAATGCTGAATTAACGATCATTTTACTCATGATAAAACAGTGAACGGAACGGAGTGAGTATATCGCAACTAACAATCATACTTTGGGTGTTTGCCAAACCATTTGTGAGATGTTTAGAAGTCACATATACTAATAGGAGTATACACAGAATAAAAAAGTCATGTAAGAATCATTTCTGATACCAAAACAACTAATAGGAAGAAAATCAATTGTGACACTAGAAAAACAAATAATAAAAAGAAAAATAAGAAAATACGTTTTAATCTAGAAAAATAATTGAATTTATTGTTATCAGCTGAATCAAAAGCAGAAAAGTGATAGCTAATCAATTATAAGTAGAATTTCTAGAAATATCACTACAAAAACTCGTAAATATATCTATTTTTGGAAGCAACCGAGAGTCTGGGATCTGATTTCTTACCTCTTTTCTACATTCAACAGATCGGCCGACCAAATTATTGGATCTCACTTTCACTTTGCTTCCCTTCCGTCCGGTGGTTTGAGAGAGATTCTACGTCTGTGTGTGAAATAGTGAAGTCAATGTGAAGAAGAAGAAGGAGGGGAAAGAGTGAAAAAAACGTGTCCATCAAATTTTTCAGAGCAGTTTTAAAATGAAAAGGCGAAAGAGACGTTTTACGTTTGAAAACGCGCTTGACTGTTGCCGGGAATTCTGTATACCTAGGATTACCATTCTACCCCCTTGCTCAAAACGTCTCTTTCTGTTCCATTTTCTTTTCTACCCAATATCCCTGTCATTTAACATTGTGGGGTGTAATTTGAAAGATCGGGAAATTTGTGAGGTGTAAAATGGAATTTAATCAAAAATATCTCATGAAATGAACTTTGCTATTTGATCCTTCAATAATACATTTCTCACGTTTACTGCGGTTTCTTCCATAATTGTGCTTATACAAGTGTTTCACTAAACTATGATTCTGGAGAAGAATGCAATGCATAAGAACAAGCTTATGCGTGTTTCAGGTCGATACAACAAGATAAATTAGACTAATTATAGTACTTAATAAGAGATTAGATCAATAATTTTAGTTAGTATGACTTATTTGGTAGGAGCGTTTCAGATTCACCAAATCGTTGTTTGAAACTTAAATCCAACTTAAAATTTTTGCTAAAATTATATTTAAACTGCAAATTTAGTTTTTTAAACTTATATTTAATCTACCAAACATGTTCTTTTGTTACATTTGAGTTTATAATCAACAAATGTTGCTACCAAACGAACACAATGTAAAAAGAGTAAAAAAAAGAGGGGTTAATTAGAGCAACATTTGCAATAACACGTTGTCTGCTTCAAAGTTGTGTGTGTCTTAGGGCTTATTTGGTAGAAACGTAAGCAACTAAAATAGCTGAAATCAAACGTTGATGAAGTTAGGTTTAAAAAATTAAAATCTTGTTTGTTTTTTCTCAACTTATGCAATTTAAAAGTAAATTATTAGTTGTTAGCAATTGTGTTTAAAGTAAATTATTATTTGATAGAAATTATTGCGATTGCAACTGAAATAATATCAATGACTAAAAAGGACTCAAATCTATTTGAAAATGTTTCTTCCACGTTGTTCATATTATTATATAATATTTCTATAAAAAAAAATTAAGTAAATTTTATATGACAATTGATACAATATTTCTCTTTTTTAAAATTAATATATATATTTTTTATTTGTGTACATTAGATAATTTGATTTATTATTTTTCAAATATTATATATTACTTGAAAATGGTTACTTTTGGAAATTAAATTTATTTCCAGGGGCTAAATGGGCCTGCAAAAACAAAAAAAAATTACTAAAAGGAAGAATGATGCATAAAGTGTCTGTATTAACAAAATAATTTTTAAAATCATAAGCTCAAACTGGTGAATTCGTTTCCCAAGGTCAACTACTGAGACCTACAAATAGAGCTGAAAAAATAAATAAATAATTATTTTAACGACACATATCCAAATATATGATAAATTAATGTTATTTTCATGAGCAGAGGTGGAGTCACAGTCCCTAATTTGGAAAATCTATAAATAATTTTTCATTGGAAATGTAATAATTTTTCAAAAAATATTATTGAATTAATTTTTTAATGGGAGGATGATAATATGATACTCATTATGTCCCATTCCATTTATCCTAATTTTTTTTTTTAGTTTGTCTTAATTTATTTGTTATTTTTCTTTAAAATATTTATTTTTGTCACATTTTTTCGATCTTACCAAAATATAAATAGTCAACAATTGTGCCTTAACAAAGCTGAATGCTTGTTGTCTTATTTACTAAGCTACTAAGTAAATACCACATGTTTTGTGTGTGATACTCATAATAATTTTTTATTTAAATTTTTAAAATTATTTTTTAATAAGAAAATATATAAATAGATATTCTAATAATTTATGATATATATTCTATGTAATATTATTAAGTTACATAAAGTTTTAAACACTTATTTTTAAATTTTATTTTTAATTCTGTAAAAGTGTAAAGGAAAAAATATAAAAAAGCGACTCATTTTATAGAACAAAAGAAATTGGGAATCAAAATAATAAAAAAGAAGGAAATAGTTAGAAAAAATATATATAAAAGACCTTTAAGTCTATTATTTATTATCAATGCTATTAATTAAATTTAAATAAATCTATATTTATGATCTAAAGTTGATATTTATTATATATCATATTCAGTCATATCATATCTCAATAGAAAAATAATAATAAATGACTTTATCTAAATTAATACTCATTATATTCGAAAATAATAGTCTTTTTAAAAAGATAAATTAGTTTCAAAATAATTGTCATTTGTAGTTTTTAAGAGTGAATAATATATTTTTTTCTATATTACCCATAATATCTCTTATTTTTTCCCAAGTAGTTTTAATTTCCTAATTTATTTATCTTTCTTGCTCACAATTTTCAATAAGGGATAAAATTGGAATTAAGCTAAAACGACTATTAATATGGAACGAATGAAATATCTAATATTATAAATAAAAAAAAAGACACTAAAAGATGTAAGAGTATGAATCGGGTCCACACCCTCTTATTCTAAATTATAAATTCAAATTTAAAGTAACTTACTACATATAAAATACTATAATGTTAAAATTTTGAAATTATTTTATTTTAATTAATATCAAAATTAATATAATAAATATTGAAAATAATATTTGTTGAAGAATATTGAGAGGAAAAAAATATACTAAAAGTAAAAGAGTTATGAATCTCATTCACACCTTCTTATCTCAAATTATAAATTCAAATTTAAAGTGAATTTATTTTATTTTAATTGATATCAAAGTCAATGTTGTAAACTATATATAAAATACTATTACGTTCAAATTTTGAAATTTTTATAATTTTATATTATAATTAAAATTTTAAAATTTTAATAAAATTTTATTTTTATATAAACATGTTTATAAAAAATAAAATAATAAAAAAGAAAAAATGGAGGACACGTGGTGGCCAACTAAGGCCTTGTCCTAAACATGATATCCTTTTTTATAGAAATTAGGAAAATACCACGCGCGAAATAATAATTTTTTGATTTAAATTTTTAAAAGTAATTTTTTTAATAAGAAAATGTACAAATAGATATTCTAATAATTTATAACCCATATTTTATGTAATATTACTAAGTTGCACAAAATTCAAAATACCTATTTTTTAAATTTTAGTTTTAATTATGTAAAAGTAGAAAGAAAAAAGAAAGGTAAAAAAGAGAATCATTTTGTAGAATAAAAGAAATTGGAAATCAAAAGATTAAAAAGAAAAAAGAAATAATTAGGAAAAAAATTAATAAAAAAAAACCTTTAAGTCTATTATGTTATTTATTATTAGTCAATGTGACACCCCCAAATC
>JAUMHB010067609.1:0-59001 GCA_032359685.1 Pittosporum tobira | reverse complement strand
ATGTAATTGTTACACACACATTCATTATTAATAAAATTACTTTCATTATTCCCTCCATAATTATCAAAAATATATTAATTTAATTGACTAATGAATTTTGATTCTTTCATTATTTATAAGTTTTTTAATAATCTCCCGTTATATTATATAAAAAAATATTAGCTAATTGGTACATTAAAAAAGATATCGATGCTAAAGAAAAAGAAATAATATTTTAAAAATAAAAAAGAACTATTCTAAAAACTTATTTATACTATATATTAATAGCGCAATTTTAGTATTTCGGTATGCTCCGGTTCTCCATGCTATATACATAAAATATAATTATTGTAATAAATCATAAATAATAACCAACCTCCATAACCACAATCCTATTATAATTATTATTCTCATCACACATATATTTCATATTTAAATAATAAGATATTACAATATATATACTATCGTCTCTCATAAAAATAATTTATTTTTATTCATTTAGATTCTTAAATTTTAGAATCATATTTACCAAATTATTTTTTTAAAAGTCTATCTTTTTAGTTAAATGGTAGTAAAATAAAAATTAAATTATAAAGCTATACTACTACTTATACTTATCTATCTATCAAAATAATTTTATTTTTTTCATTTAAATTTTATTATTTTAGAGTTATATTTATTAGACTATTTTCTTAAAGTCTATTGTCTGTAGTCAAAGGGTGATAAAGTAAATTATATTAAATAATCTATGCTGCTATATTACTATATATTAGTAGCGTAAACAAAGTATACTATCGCCGCTTATTAAAATAATTTATTTTTATTTATTTAGATTCTTAAATTTTTTAATTATATTTATTAAAAAAATTAAGTCTATCGTTTTTAGTTACAAAATAGTAATATAAATTTTAGATCAAATAAATTTATAACTATCTATATTTATCTATAAAATAAAATAATTTCACTTTTATTTTTTCAAATTCTTAATTTGTAGAGTCATATTTATCAAACTATTTTTTTAATAGAAGTTTATCGTTTTAAGTTAAAGGTAAGTAATGTAAAATTTAATTTAAGTAATCTACGCTAATATATAAATATTTACTAACAGTGCAAGTTTGGTCCTATTTTTTTTCTATTTAAGTTTTATTTTTTTTATGTCAACTACTATTAGTAGCGGACGTCCCTTGTAAAAAAAATACGTCCGCTACTAATAGTAGTAGATGTGATAAATACTAACCGTTGAGATTTATACTTAAATAATGGATCTTGAGTTGAATGAAACAATGTTTTTATCCCATTTTATCCCTAGATATGGCTTCTATATATTTATATATAAATAGATGGTGTAAAATGTTTTATTGTACTGAATAAAAACATAATTCTAATTTTAATACATACCAAAAAAATAAAATCATTTTTGAATTGAGGTAGTATATTTGGGTAAATCCTCTTGTAAATTTTTTTGATTAAGGCTCTTTGTTTACAAGGGATATTTTATTAATTTTTACATGTTAAGCTATTTGATAGATTGTCACTAAGTATATGCACGATCGACGTACTCCTCTTTTAGAAATTTATGAGTTAAATGAGTCATGAAAAAATAATTGTACAATTTTATTGATGCGAGTCTTGAACTTTTATGTGTCAATCCTTAGTGTTATGGTTGTTGAACTAAATCCCCAATACATTAAAAAATTATATATTTTAAGTGTTTTTTGGTTTTATGAAAAAAAACATTTCAATTACTTGGGTAGTTTTCCTTGAACATTTAAAGTTTTAAAGCATAGCACTAATAAAATTTATTCTAAAGTAAAAGTATCCCTTATCTTATATTTTTTTAGCTATGTATATTTTTAGATTTGTTACTTTTTATGTAATAGAGTTTCATTTAAAAAAATGTTTATCAGTAAATTATGGAAATGAGATTAATTTTAGCTAATATTGATGATTACCACCAAATAATATATACTTTTAATTTTACAGTATCCTTCTAATTTCAATCAATGGCGACCTTATTTGATAATTTATTTTGATAAATTTTCTAAGAATCTATTTAACATTTCTATGTATTTATCTGATTCTTTAATGTAACTAAATAATTTTATTTCAAACTCTTATGTATTTGACTTAATTAGTGCATTCAATAGAAAAGGAAAGAAGAAAGTAAAGTTTAACAAAATTGTATTAAAAAAAATAGCACAAGAAACGCTCGACTAAAAAAATTATACAATGATTATTTAATTATTGTCAATAAAGTTTACGTCAATAGTATGTGATCAAACACTTATCATTTTGCTTTTAGTTTTTGCTAAGTAACGCTAAAAAGATATTCTTCTTCCTTAAATTGTGCTAAATATATAGTAGTCAAATTTATAATATTTATAGTTAAAAATTAGTCTTAACCCAATAAAAGAATTTAAATATTAAATAATCTTCATTATATAAATCTTTTGATTATATTGATTCTCAAGCTTATATTTTATTATCCCAAAATTTCTATAAACAACCTATTATTAAACGGCTCGTGCATTGCACGGGATCTTAAGCTAGTATATTTTAAAGCTAATATCAAATGATTACTTTTTCAAAAGTAAATTGAACCTATATATTGGAAAATCTCATTAATATATTATGAAAAATTTTAAAATATAACAAATTATATGAACAACTTATTTAAATACATACATTAAAAAAATAAGACTTATAATTTTTTAACATATTATAAATATTTATATATAATATGAGTAACGTAGGGAGTTTAGGCTAGTTATGAGTATAAAGTACTATTTTTGTTACAATTTGTAAACAAATAGCCAAAGTAGCTTATATAACTGAAGTACATAGTTATTATTTTCTCTTAGTTTGTTTGATGAAGAAGTTGGGGGAATAAAAGAAAGATGAAGGGAGATAGCAAAGCAATTTGTGCTCTAAGTAAAACAAAGGTTGGAAAGAAAATGATTGTTGCTTTGGTGGCTTGAAACTAAAGAAGAAAGACATGAAGAAAAGTACTGGAATACCTACTCGTCCTTCAAATGATTTTTTTTGTAATTTTTATGTGTGAATTTGTTCAACACATTTTACTGTTAATTATTGTTCTTTACTTTTGGTTTATTTGTTCTTCGATTTTGAATAACTAGCTTTCATTTAGACTTTAATTTTGGTATGTCTTACACACATATGCATGTGCACACATGAAGTTGATCGGTGATGTCCTCCTACTTACACACATAAGCACAAGAATTCGATTGTCAAAAAATGATTTAAAAGAAAATACTTAAAAACTACGAGAATAACAATTTTAAGAGAACAAGCATGTATTATCAGGGCTGTATAAAATTTTAGCCGAACCGAGTCAACCGACCGAATGGAACAAAATTGAACCGAAAAATAAATTGAACTGATTAAATCGAAAAATTTTGGTTGGAAAAATTTATATAACCGATATATTCGGTCAATTACAGTTGTAAAATATTTTTTAATCGTAACCGACCCGATATTACATACATACACACACACACACACACACACACACATATATATATATGACCTTAATTGTTGTCTAAAACTAATTTTAATATTTAGTAATATATTTTATTCCTTTTTTAATTTTGAAGTTTTTTTTTTTAGCGAAGAACATAAATATTTTTTTAAGTCATGTGCTCCCATAAGTTAAACGTGCAAGGATTCAATTTGTATGATTTGTACTCTATATACTTCGGGCTTTTGCTTGATAAAAATATTTGATATTTGAGATAATGTTCAATTTATAGATAATTTATGCACAATTTTAAAGAGCAATGTAGCAATTTTTAAGTTTTGCTACATATTTAAAAGTACAATATATAGCTATTTAACTTACCAAAGCGACCGAAAATAACCGATAACTGACCAACTGATAACCAACGAATAATCTTGGGTTGGATTAGATTCAGTTATGGCGTGTTCCATAATCGATACATTCAAATCGGTTAATTTTTTGAACAATAATTGACCGTAACCAACCGATGTGCAACCCCTATGTATTACTTTCAATAAAACTTATAACTCACTTGATTTTCAAACAATGAGAGTACCCCTTTTTTACAGGCTCCCACCTCCTCATACGAGAATTAGATAATTTTACACTATAGCTTCTAGAATATATATTAGCTACCATATATTGTTATAATTATCTACTCATGTGGTAGAATAATTTATAGAGATGCCACATTTTCGTCCACACTGTTAACTTGTATTGATGATTTTCTTTATCATAGTCGTCACATATGATCTCCTTCACAATTGTCCACAATTCATTTGTATTATATCAAGCACAATAAATTAATTGCCCACAATTCATTTGCATTATATCAACCAAAGTAAATTTATCACGCATATGATAGCCAAAGAAAATCAAAAGAGAATAAGAAATGAGGATACTTGTAATTTACATTTTTTAAATAAATTAAAAAGCTTGGACATAATTTATCAAATAAAAGGAAATGTCGAGCACAAATTATGGAATCTCATGCCATTACGAAAACACTTATTTCATAGCAACCCGTTGATAAAGTAGTTTACACAATGTCATTTTTCTAAGAGTGTGGAGTATAGACCAGATATTACTATAGTATATAGTCAATCCTTTTCTTTTTTTTGTTTTCTTCTTTTTTTTAAAGAAAATATTGTCATGTTGCGACTACTATATCTAATTAATACCTCATATGTTCTAAAATTAAAAATACATTTCAAAATTGATGATTTTTATATTAAAAAAATGTCTTCATAATTTTATCCCCAAAAATAAAGTTATTTTTAAAACATAGTATTATTATTAGAGATGATATGAAATCATATCTATGTTCATAATAAAATGAGAAATTTATAATATCATGCCTTTTCATTATACTAAAATAGAAACTAGTTTTAATATTGAAACATACAAAAAACGAATAATCTTATCTTGGAATGGAGGTAGTATAAAATATATATTTTAAAAATTATTTTTATTTCTTAAAAGTTGTTACTTTTTAAAAATATCTATAATAAGGAGTATTAGTTATAATTCTCTATTCAAATATTTGGATGACTTATTTGACTTAAAAGTTTTCAGTTCTTATAAATTAACTAAAAACTCTAAATCAATGGTCATTTTGTTTGAAGAGGAACTAACTAGGGACTAGCCAAAAATTACGATTGTAAAGTATATATACTACTTCCTAAATTATTTATTGAAAAAAACTAACACGTAGGATTTTGATTGTTGTAATACAAATTGATAAATTAATTACATTGTTAGAGACCGGATCAAAATTAGAATACCAGTTCAGTCAATTCAATCCGGTCAAAACAATCCGAACATCATGTCAGTCAAAATTAAAGTTCAATAATTATCCTAATTAATTTAGGATAATTAAGTTCATGAAGAAAAAAACCTAAACGGACACTAATTGTGACACATGTGTAGATACATTATACAATTTTACATGAATTCTATAAATCTTATATAATCCGACAAGGATTTTCCAAATTTTGATAGGACACAAACTCTCGTTCATTATCTAACTTGGTCATCAAGTTGGAGATCCTATAAAAACCATAATATACTGTAAGTAACAATTATTCTATAAATTATTATTCCATATAGTTGATTTCAACTTGCCAACATATGTACTATACTTAGGTTTTCCCTCAATGCTTATAACTGTGGGAATAACGACGTGTTTTATATTTTGAGGTTAGAGTTCCGACAACATGAAGTATAGCGAATTTAGGACTCAATATATGTAATTATGTATTCATGAACAATAAATAATAATATTAAAAATTTGAGTGGTGCGCAAACATTTAAAAGGTGAATATATTTATAATCTTCTAGTATCATCATTATAATTTCAAAATGGTGTATAATGTATTCTTTAATCATTCTAGCCTTGCTATCGTATTACTAAAGATGCAGTAATTAAGGTTTTTTTAATACATTAATCAAATTATTCCTGAATAGTTTTATTACTTAATTAATTTCACATAATCAATCTCAATTTTGAAAAATTTCCAACAAAATTTTATTTTTACATGATAATAATATTAAATGACATAAATATCTTTAAATTTAAATTTCAGAATCATTCTATCATTACTAATCAAACAATTATTATACGTAGAAATAAGTCTAAAATAAAATATTTTTAAAATTCATAAATTTATGAAGGAAGGAGTATAAAAAAAAAAAAGAAAAAGGAAACAGTCGCAAACGAATCCGCTGAAGTGCTTTGAAACTCAAATCCGCGGAGTGTTGCTCGATGAAATAAATCATCGAAGCCATTGAGCTTTCACACGTGCGGCAAAGCTCCAAAACACATGTGACGGACCAGGTGCGAACCCTGGCTCGAACTGGCTCAACCCAAATTTCCCCTTCAACGGCCAACCGAAAAAACTGGCTCATAATAGCACACAGCTCTCTCTCTCTCTCTTCACTTCGCATAAGAAGTATCGTCAATAAACGCTTTTCTTGCTATTCTTTCGTGTGAATAAGCCCAAAATGACGATCTTAACGAGGCTGCTCACCCTATCTCTCTTCGCTTAATAATTAATCTCTCCTCTCATTTTGGAGTGCTCCGATTGCCCCCTCAACATCTCTCTCCGCCGATCGCAAATTCTCTCCGGCGAACTCTCAGCTGTCTCTCTCAGATTCATATTCCTCACATTGTAATCTCAGGTAAGTTTAAGTTTTACCCAATTCATTGCTTTATATTGATGAATGTCAATTACATCTATGTATATAATTTTTAGACTACTATTTAGTTCTGCTCATTTTCCATGAAGTTGCTCATATAATTACAAGCTGAAAGAAATGCAATATTTTTAATGTTTAAGTTGTATCTAATTGCTCAACTAATTTAAACTCAGATAGTTCTAATTAGTTTTTATTGTTGCCTTTCTTAGCAAACAAATGGAGCATGTAGTAAGATTAATAACACAAAAGAAGCTAAGTCGTGCACAATTTATTGCTTTATATTGATGAATATTGTTCAATTATGTTGTGTGGATTACTCTTTTGAGTACTTTAGGTGAAGTTGCTTATATAATTACAAGCTGAGAATTTGCAATCTTGAATGTTTATCTAATCTGTGAACGGTTTTTGTGATAATTTAATCGCTTAGCTAAGTAAAAAATCAATTAGTTGTGTGAACCTTCATTGTTTTCTTTTTTAGCAAACAAATGGAGCATGTAGTATGATTGATAAAGTAAAAGAAATGGTAATTTTTGCAAAATTCATAGCTTTATATTGATGAATGCTGATTACATCAATGTTTACTTTTCATCGAACAAGATAAAGAAAATGTTTTCTATATTACTTTTTCAGTCATTTAGAGTTTCCGTAAAGGTGCTTAGCTAATTACAAAATGAGAAAATGCAATCTTGAATGTTTGTTTCACCTGTCTACGGCTTTGGTGATAATTAATTAGTCAGCTAAGTTAAAAGTAATATTTGAGGTTATATCTCAGTACCTCACAAGTGGGAATGATGTTTCACGAAGCCTCCTCTCATATGAGTGTGGGACGCACTTACTAATTATGTGATGAGGCCCTTGTTGAAACATAATTGTCACTTGTGGAACACTTCCCTAGTTTTATTAGGAATGTTTATTGTGTGCTGGCACACAATGCACACAACATTCTCTCTCTTCACCTTGCATAAGAAGTATCCACGTATGCGCTGTTGTTGTTGCTTTTTTTTCTTTACATTATTGTGAACAAGCCCAAACAAGCCCTCTCACGTTCTTAACAATGCTATTACTCCCTCTCTTTGGTTAATAATCAATCTCCTCTCTCTTTCTTCACTTCATTTGGAGCGCTCCAGTCACCTCCTCAAATTATCTCTCTGCATCGATCACAATATCTGTTGTCCCTCTCTGATTCATTTTATCTCTGTTGCACAAATTCATAGCTTTATATTGATGAATGTTGATTACATATTTGGATTTATGTTGTTTGGATTACTGTTTTGAGTACTTCAGATTTTCCGTGATGTATATAGTTTGAAGCTGAAAAAGACCTGCAAATCTGAAAGTTTATTATGTCATCTATTTATGGTTTTGCTGAAAATCTAATTACTCAGATACGCTAAAAGCCAAATAGTTGTATCAGCCTTTGTTGTTACCTTTTTTAGCAAACAAATGGAGCATGTAATTAAATTAAAACGAAAATGGTAAGTTTTACACAATTCACTGCTTTATATTCATGAATGTTAATTATCTCAGTGTTTTCTAGATCAATGTTTCGAGTCCTTCAGAGTTTCCGTAAAGGTGCGTAGAAATTACAAGAGGAGGGAATGCAATCTTGAATGTTAATTTTGCTTGTATACGGCTTTGATGATAATTTAATTAGTCAACTAAGGGTTCTAATTTTTTTTTTTTTTATATTTACTTAGTTATTTATTTAAAAAAAAATAAAATGTTGATTGTGTGCTCGCTCACAGTAGCACACAACACTTTACCTCACATAAGAATTATCCACGTGCGCACTATTTTCTTGATTTCTCTCTCTACGTTAGTGTGAATAAGCCAAAACAAGTCCCTCTGACGTATTTATTAGGAAAAAATAAAGGCCCTCTGATGTTCTTAACAATGCTACTAACCCCCTCTTTCTTATCTTAATAATCAATCTCCTATCTCTTTCTACATTTCATTTGCACTGCTCCAATTGCCTCCTCAGATCATCTCTCTCCGCCAATCGCAACCTCTCTTCGTCAAATTCTCAGCTGTTTCCCTCGTAGTCATCTTCCTCACATTTTGATCTTAGGTGATTTTTGCATAATTCAAAGCTTTATTTGGTTGAATGTTGATTACATCTATGTTTTTCAGATTACTCTTTTGAGTACTTTAGATCTTCAGTGAATTTACTTCTATAATTAGAAGCTGAAAATAATTTGCAACATTGAATGTTTATGTTGTCTGTATATGGTTTTAGTTATAGTTTAATTACTCGGCTAGTAAAAGTTAAATAGCTGTATCAGCTTTCATTGTTGCCTTTCTTAGCAAACAAATGGAGCATGTAGTAAGATTAATAAAAAATATATATATATATTTTTTAGAAAAGATAATTTTGGATCAATTCGTAGCTTTATATTGATGAATGTCGATTATCTCTATGTTTTTAAAGATTACTCTTTGGAGTCCTCCAGATTTTCCGTGAAGTTGCTTAGATAATTACAAGACAAGAAAATGCAATCCTGAATGTTTATTTCACCTGTAGACGATCACAATTTAATTACTTAACTAAGTCAAAAGTCAAATTGTTGTATTAAGCTCTATTGTGGCATTTCTTAGCAAACAATGGAGCATGTAGATACTTAAAATATTTAGATTAGTTTATAACTACTAACCTAGAGTTTTTTGATGGAACAGATTGAGGTTACTTTCATATTGGTGAATGGCTTCGATTTCTCATTCTCCAGTTGCTTTCACTGGAAATTTGGCTTCTGGAACTTCAGCTTCGGATCTGCTCCAAAGCTCAAGTAATGGTGTTAGTGGGGTGCCATTGAAACCCCTAGGAAGAACACGATTGGGCACAAATTGGAGGGATTTCACTGTCTCTGCAAAGGTGAGGAAGGTGAAGAAGCATGAGTATCCATGGCCCGAGGATGTGGATCCTAATGTGAAAGGCGGAGTCCTTAGTCATCTGTCGCATTTCAAGCCTTTGAAAGAGAAACCGAAGCCTGTTACTTTGGACTTTGAGAAACCTCTCATGGATCTACAGAAGAAAATTGTTGATGTATGCCTTTGTAAACCAATTAGTATGCGTAATTAGTGAAGAACATCTTGTAGTTTGTTTAAAGAAAATGTTATGGTTTGAGTGCAGGTACAAAAGATGGCCAACGAGACTGGCCTTGACTTCAGTGATCAAATTATCTCTCTAGAAAATAAGTATCAGCAGGTATGATTACTCTGTACATAGCAGGCTCTTTTTAGGATGTGCCAGATGAATTTCTAGTTAAGAGGTTTAAATGTATATTCGTTGATTTTGCTCATGTCTTTACTGACTAATTTCAGGCTCTGAAAGATCTCTACACTCATTTGACTCCCATACAGCGTGTGAATATTGCACGTCATCCAAACAGGCCAACGTTTCTTGACCACATCTTTAACATTACCGAAAAGGTTTTACTCAAGATTCTATGAATTCTCATGCTTACATATTTTTTTAAAAATATATATACAAAAACCTTAGAAATATAGCTATAAAGGTATAACCTAAAAGATCTCATTATATGCCATTTTGTATCTAAATGTCCAGTTTGTAGAGCTTCATGGTGATCGAGGAGGATATGATGACCCTGCAATCGTCACTGGTCTTGGAACAATAGATGGCAAAAGCTACATGTTCATCGGGCACCAGAAAGGTAGAAATACGAAGGAGAATATCATGCGCAACTTTGGGATGCCTACTCCCCATGGGTATGTATACAAGGGGGTGAAAGTTTTATTGTCTCTTGATTTACCTGAATGGAAATGTAACTTTAAATATACTTCAAGGCTGTTAGAAATTGAATTTATCCATTAGCTTCAGCTTCAGGGTTAAATTTCGTAGAATCTGACCGTAAATGTTAAAAACTCTGTATCAACAGCTACAGGAAGGCTCTTCGCATGATGTATTACGCTGATCACCATGGATTCCCCATTGTTACTTTTATTGACACTCCAGGAGCATTTGCAGATCTTAAATCAGAGGAACTAGGCCAAGTATGCGGATAATTGTATTGCAATGCATAGTGAATAGTTCCCTACCAATAACCAGCTTAATAATTACTCAAATTGTTGTTTTTTTCTAACTTTATGTAGGGTGAAGCTATAGCTCACAACTTGAGGACTATGTTTGGTCTGAAGGTACCAATTGTTTCCATTGTTATGGGAGAAGGTGGGTCTGGTGGTGCTCTGGCCATTGGCTGTTGTAATAAAATGTTAATGCTTGAAAATGCAGTCTTCTATGTTGCCAGGTAATTGAAAATACCTATTATAAAACAATTTAAATCCTTATATTGCTCTAAAGTGTCCAGTAGTTTGCATAGTTTCAGTTTTAGAATCTGTTTAGCCAAAAGAATCTAGTTGCTTGGCTTTACTTCAAGAATTTCATCAAATCCTTTATATAGTGTGGTTTAATATTCCGTTCCAGAGTCCAGACTATAAGAGCTCTTCTCTTCTAATTTGGAACAGAGGTAATGTGCTTGCATATATATGTTTTTTACATTTGCTGATCACCTTTTGCCTCTTCCTTCTCTTTTCCCATGGGACAGCCCAGAAGCCTGTGCAGCAATTTTATGGAAGAGTGCCAAAGCATCTCCAAAGGTTGTACTAACTTTTCACTGTTTGATTTCTGTGTATTGACAAAGCTTATACGGCTGAAGCTTATTTTGATCCCTTCCTTTGCAGGCAGCTGAGAAGCTTAAAATAACTGCTACGGAGTTGACCAAGCTGCAAATTGCAGATGGCATCATCCCTGTAAGTTTTAGTATTTTCTGTGCATTTATCTAGTAGACAGAGTGATTGACCTGGCCCGCACTGGACTGTGATCAAGGCTCAATCCACTCCCAAGAGCACCATTTGGGTCATCTTGGCCCACCACAGCCCCATCCAAAAAGTCATGATAAGTTGTTGCTACTCTTAGGAATGGATTAAGCCTTTATCCAGGTCTGGGTGCAGGCTGGATCGTTACTCGTTACACATTGTGAATGGAAAATATGATGTGCTACTATTATGACTGACTTAATCTGAATTATGAACAAATTTTGTTTGGGATTTGTAAGTGGAGACATTTCCACAGGTCACATAATACCTTTCTACATTCTTCCGTGCCATTAAAAACAGAGGAAATTGAGTAGATGCAAGTTTGACTTTACTTATATTTAGTTATTAAAAATCGAAAGTAGCCTCCACTTGAATTTAAAATTGTCACCAATGCATTCTTATTCCATTTAGCTTTAAAACATATTGTTGAGTGCTATGGTGTCTGAATTTGATTTTTGAACCAACTGCAGGAGCCACTCGGTGGTGCACATGCAGATCCCCATTGGACCTCACAACAGATAAAAACTGCAATTATTGATTCCATGGATGTGAGTACATTCACCTTAATTCTTCTAAAATTATATGGTCCCACCTAAATCTTCACCTATATTTACTTACAAAAAGGAAGAAATAGTTCACCTATATTTATGGTTGTATAGGAGCTTGCACATATGGACACACAAGAGCTGTTAAAACATCGGATGCTCAAGTACCGAAAACTTGGCGGGTTTCAAGAAGGAATTCCGGCAGATGAAAAGAAGAAAGTCAATATGAAAAAGAAAGAAGACCCCATTCTTCCAAGACCAGGAAACTTGGAATTGGAGGGCGAAGTTGAAAAATTGAAAGAGCAGATTCTAAAAGCAAGGGAGTCATCTACTGCACCTCCAGAATTGAGCCTGAATAAGATGATAGAGAAACTGAAACGAGAAGTTGATCATGAATTTTCGGAGGCAGCTAAAGCTATGGGCTTCAAGGACAAGTTTGCAATGTTGCGAGAAGAATTTGCAAAAGCAAGGAATTCAAAGGACCAGCTCATAAATCCGGCTATGCACAACAAAATGGAGAAGCTTAAGGCCGAGTTCAACCAGAATCTGCATACCGCTCCTAACTACAAAAACCTGAAATATAAGCTTGACATGCTGGAGGATATATCTAAAGCCAAGAATTTATCCGAAAAGAGCAAAAACACATCTCCACTTCAGCCAGAAATCCAGAAGATATACGAAGAGATATTGGGCCGGGCTGATATTAAACAGAATCTCGAGGCCCTTAAGGCTGAAGTTAAAAAGACTGGTGCATCTCGAGTTAAGGACTTAGATGAGGGGTTGAAGGAGAAAGTTCGGCAGGTGACTAAAGACATAGAACTAGAACTTGCTGGGGCCCTCGAGCCTTTGGGCTTGCATGTTGACCCAGTTTCGGCAAAAGTGGATGAACTTAATAAAGAAATAAATGAGATAATTGAAGACGTTATTAGCAGTTCACCAGATTTGAAGAGCAAGATTGAATTATTGAAGATGGAGGTAGTGAAAGATGGAAAAATCCGTACTACGGAGTCAAAAGGTAAGATTCAGGCTTTACAGCAACAAATAAAGCAGGAAGTTGAGCAGGCCATAAGTTCCTCGGTCTTGAAAGAGAAGTACGAGCGGCTGATGGCAGAAATTTCTGAAGCCAAGGAGTCTTCTGGTGAAACTGATGGAAGTTTAATTGAAGGAAATTCAAATGGTTCTGCTGCAGAGATTAATGTGGAAGCAAACCGCAGCTATGCCTGATGTTAGTTTATATATTACTCATAAGCTTATCCTATTAGCTCAAAATATATATCTCATTTTGAAACGGGTGAAGTATTATCTTAGTTCTAAATCGTACTCCTTCCATTCCAAAAGTTAGAGATACTTTCAAAAAATGGTGGTTTTTAAAGAATGTTCCATTTCAATTTTTACATAAATGAAAAGTGTTTTTTAAACAATTTTTTTTTTGTTGTTAAAATGGTGTAAAATTTCATTTTTATTTATAATTAAATGATAAATCAGAAATATCAAGGTGTTTTATAATATCAAAATAGAAATCTATCTTTAATTTTGGAACATACCCAAAATGAATAATTATCATTAATTTTGGAACGGAGGGAATATCTAACTTATTCCTTCTCTCTTTCTTATTAGCAAGTCACAGGTGAAAGAGACTAGGAATGAGCCACGGTTGATAAATCCGTCAAAGTCAAACCACAAAATGCCTAGAGAAGACAGTTGACTTAAAGCTGAAGGCGTTCCACCTCAATCAAAAGGCGGCAATGCTGCAATTACTGGAACATGAGATAGTGACACAGAGCTGTTGCTTGTTTATTCAACTAAAGTTTCCCCATTTTGATTTTGATTTAGATTATCAGATTTTATGAGCTTTCTATATTTCGTTTTACTTTGTTTGCCTGGATAATTGCATTTGTCTTTCTAATGTTATCATAGAAATCCTATATGTATAAATTATAACGAGCAGCAGGCAAGCAATAAACGTCCTTTAAAATGTGGAGAAAGCATAAATTGTAGTCAGTTTCCATCTAAATCCTTGTGTAATTGTAGATTCTTGTTTGGTAAGTCTTTTCGGCGTGTGTGCATTTATTTGCATGTGTTGCATGGACATGGTTTTGTGTCTTTAAGGGTGAACCTCAGAAGCTTTTCTTTTCTTGCATTTTTGTTAGTCCTATTTTTGATCACACTGCAACCGTGTTCTCCTAAAGGGCACCTAAATGTCGGAAGGAGCACTAGCGATTAGACGAAAAGTAACTGGGTTTAAGTAGTAATTAGTCAGAAATCGGTCTAAAGGTAGAGCGCTCATATTTTTTAGAACTATTAAACGAGCCAAGTTTGTGCGATCAAACTTAACTTCGGCTCAAGATTGATAAAATATTTGTTAATGGCTCACTTATAGTAATGAGAGTAAATGAATTAAGTTTTAACGAACATGTTTTAATTCGGTTTGTTTAAAGTTTGAGTTAGAGTTCAATAAAAATTTGTTTAACTTAATGAATCAAGTTTAACTTAAAAAAAATCGTTTAATTTGTGGTCAATTCGTTTCAACTAGACAATAATCGAGTTTAGACAAAAGATTTGTACACTGGTATACAATAGGACTTGAAAGATTAGCAAAGCAAGTACTACGAGAAACGGTGAACGGTGAAATTTGAGGTGGTGCTGTTGGTGATTGTAATGGAGGACAAGACCTTGGCGCCTTCCTTTTTGGAGTATGTGCTTTGATACATACATTTAAGCTGCCAATTATATTATCAAATGTCTAATTTAAATTCTGTCGAAAATGAAAATTTCATAAGAGAAAGATGTATTATTTTCTGTTTTTACCTTTTGACTCTGTTAGAATTAATATTATTATTAATTAATATTATTAGTTTCCAATTCAGTTTTCAAGTTATTGTAGGATTCAGTTTCTAAGTTATTGTGGGATTCAATTTCTAAGTTATTGTAGGATTCTTAATTTTCAAGTTTAATCAGGTGTTTTAGTCTCCAAATTAGAATAAAATTATATAAAGGTCTTTGTGTATTAGGTTTTTTAAGTCATATTAATAAAATTTTATTCTTATATTATTTTAATATATGGCTTCATTTTATATAATGTTTATTGTTTAAATTTTTATATAAATTCTAATAGACTCTATAATATATAGTAGTATGTAGCAAGCAGCTGCTCGCCTTTGCACCCAAAAAAAAAAAAAAAAAAGAAATTAAATTTAAAATTGCACCCCCAAAAAAAAAAAAAAAAAAGCAAGTGCACGCCTGCATATTTTGTCAATATTCAGTTAACTATGGACATGAAATCAGAATCCAGTAATGTGACGATAGAAGCTCATGGTCAGTTCCAATCACTAAGTGTAATTATTTATTTTATTTTTAATATCATTAAGAAGTGGTACTTGTATATGTATATATACTAATCTCCGACTTGATAATCTAGTTAAATATAAGGTAACATAGTTTTGTAATAAATACAGTGAAGTCGGAGTGTGATAAGAATATATAAATGATGCAAGTTCGCAATCGTGGTATTGTGATATTACATCAGCATTAATTATATATAAAAAAAAAAAATCATTCATTTTGATTTTAATTTTTTTTTATTATTTATGTAAAGTCCTCTCATCATAAATTTAGTATTAATGGATATAGTGAATTTATTAAATTTATTGGTCCCCCGAATAAATTGTAATGTAATGAATAACAAGAAAAAAAAAATTTAAATCTAAAATAATTTGTACTTTCAATTACTGAATAAATTGTTATCTTGAATTATTGGGAAAATTATGACTGTATTTATCACAAATGAGACTCTTTTAACATATACTTGAAATTGACAAAATTATAACTTTAAGATTTTATTCAGATGATAATAAATTTAATGATTATATATTTTAATGACGAGGGTACGAGTTCAATAATTTATAAAAATATTTATAGGGCATGGAGTTTTTGGTTATGAAAAATAAAATTTAAAAAAAAACACTAATGAGGAGCGAGAATTTTAAAAATAATATAAAATAAAATTGATAAAAATACAAAATGAATCAAAAACAGGGAGGCAGTAATGCCCAAACTAGCTCCACCCGTCAATTATAACGTTAATGTGTAACCCTGAAATCAGCAACTACTAACAGTTGTCGTGCAATCTATAATTACTCACAACGTCTCCGTTAAATGCCATCCATTTACTATCCTACCCCCCTTCACCGTCCCCATTTCCAAACTCTCTCGCTCAATCACCTCCCCTACTTACCAGCAGCTCGTTTTCTCTCTCCCCTCTCTCTCTCTTCAGGTATTTCACTCTCCCTTCAGTAATATATGTATGTGTGTCTGTTTATCTCATTTTTGTTGTCTCGCTTTTTTCTAATTTTGATTCATACTGCTAATTCGAATCTAATCGTGATACTGATCACCTACATGTGATCTCTCTAGTAACTAATTTCTCTCTCTAAAAGGGCAGTCTTTCTCTCTCTAGGGTTTACATGTACAAATTGTATAGTATATTGGCCGGAGATTCAAGGATTATCACCGCCTCATCCAATTATAGGGTTTTTGAGTGTTTGTTGCATTTCCTTCACGAGGTTTGAGTTTAATTTGGAAAGGTATACGCTTTTGCATGTTTTTCTTTTAATTTGTAATTTAATTATTGGACCTCAGCTTGAATTCCTGTATTATATTGATAGTCTGGGGTTTAATTTTAACATGTGTGCCTGATCAGTGGGGCAATGTTGCAAAAGAAATGGAATTGAAGTTAAAAGGTTGGGATTATGATCGTTTAGACCTAAAAAACTAAAGAGAATGGAAAATTTTGGGACCACGAAGGAGGTGACGGAGTTTTTTTGGCTTGTTGAGTTCACCTGCCACTGTTGCGTATGCAAATTTAAATTTGAATAGCTATTGGTTGATAATTTGTCGTCAAATGGAATAGCTATTCGGCGATCAGTTTTTTTTTTGTCGTTTACGTTGAGGGTTATTGTTACCATACAATTTCAAATTTTATTAGCTATTTGATGATTCCGTCTATTTGTCGTTTAGGCTGAGGGTCCCAATAGTACATTTGCTGTTACCTAGGATTGGAATTAAAGTAATGCTCTTAGTCCCACGGGGCTACTATTTATTGTTAATAATTAATGCCTCTTCTTTTATTCGTATTATATTGTATAAAAGTTGCTTAATAATTTTGCTAGCAATTATTGAGACCGTCGGTTTTTCTTGTTGTCGCTAGCTTTACTTGTTGGACAACTTTTCCTATCCAGTTGTGCTAGGTAATAAAGTTCATATTGTCGGCATTGGAAATTTATCTTAATAGGTAGAGCGGAGAAGCTTTGTGAGATGCGTCATATGTTGAATTGGATTTTTCTTTAATTCTGATGTGAGACTCTATTTCTTTTATTTGGTTGATGAACATTTAATTGTGTTCTTCTTTTTCTAATTACATATAAAATTCAAGTTTTAGGTCATTATTTTGTGCATACGTCGCTTGTATTTTGTTACCTGAGGGAAATGGAGATTTCTTGTCTCTGATAGATAGTTAAGTGCTCATTTGCCTCAGAGAGTCTTACGATATTGATTCTGTTGTTGGTTTTAATTTCCAAAGTGTTGTCGTCCTTTTAATGGTATTTTTTGCCTTCATGTCAGTTGATAGTATTGTTTGGTGTAAAGAATTTTGTCTTCTTTCATTTGTAGATATAGAAAGTTGTCTACATTTTACCTTGTTTAGAGCTCAAAGTTCTCTCTCTCTCTTACCCGGCCTTGGTCATATGTCATACATTTCTCAGAGTTGTTGGTAAAATCACAGCAAATTGCATCTTGGAGGTCTGGCATATGTTTCTTGGTGCACGTGAATGATTGGTGGAATGGATTTGAATGCATCGCCACAACCTGAAGATGATGACGAGACTTTTGATCAAGAACAGCATTTTGAAGAATACAGTGAACCAGAAAGGCATACAGAGAAGACAAATCATATAGAACACGTGGAGAGTGCAGTTGATATATTACGCAGGGTACTCACGACCTCTTCTATAATGAGCTTTATGCATTTTCTTTCACGACACGTGCTTATGTATTATATATTCTTTTATTCTGCCTTATGTTTATTGTCTTTAAAAGCACATTATTCTCGGCGGACCATCATATCATCTGAGAATGTTTATTTTTAAGCTAAAGAATACACTCCAGCTTTAAGGGAACTTTGCTACTCCACTTAGCTCCCCTTTCTAGTTTATTATCAGTCATTTGGTAAAGATTAGTCACTCCAGATGTTTATGCAATGATTGGAGTATTGGACTATAAATTTCAAAACCAGTATCATAAATTGAAAAGTTTGTGTGTTCTGTTTGACTGATGGTCGTACCCAGTGCACAAGGCTCTGCAAACAGCATGGTCTGGGACTCTGTGGAGGGTCAGATGTAATCAGCCTTATCTCTATGTATAAACAGCATGTTTCTTAACTAGAACCTTTGATCGAGCATTTAACATGTAAGTACTTGACCATCACGCCAGGGACGTGGTCTAGACATTAGCTGGAACTGTTTGAGCTGAAGCACGTAATGGGAGTTGCATCAGTTTTCATAAGTTCTTATGAACCTTTGTGCTTTATATCGTGTATTGAGACCTAGAGTGGTAGTTTGCTAGGACGCAGGCTGCCTGCTGTTGGCATGTATTAGTGTTTTTATTACAGAAATGAAACGAGGGTGACTTTGCTAGGGACTTTTTCCTTTGCAAGATAAATAAAAAAATAAAAGTTTGTCAAAGAAGCCTTTGTCTTTCATTTTGAAGTGGTAAGCTAATGAAAATGAAGATATGTTCTTATTTCGAAGTTTACTTACTTTGAACTTCGTGGTTGATTGCACAAGTTGACTAAATTGCAAGTTTGCTTCTTCACTGTTGCAATCCTAGTCGCTGTCTGAGTCTCGATTCTGTATTGTTTGTAAGAAAGCAAGAAGAAAAGATGAAGAAGAAATGAGTTTCATTTTCATGCACGGATTTACAGAGAGATTGGAAGGCTGCCCTCTTTTGAGGGTTTTATGTTTTCTTTTTTCTTGTATATGAGGATTTCTAATCCTCTTTCCCTTCTATAATCTCTTTCAATTCCACAAAATTTCTTCTTTTATCTCAAAAAAATAAAAATAAAAATAAAAATTAGTTCCATTTTCTTTGTTACACGTGCTTGAGATTTATTGGATGCATAGCAACCATGGTGTACTTGGGGCATTTTGTTCCTCTTCTTTCTCTCCCTTTCTCTTCTGATAATTTCTTAATCAATCTTTCAACTCTCACCCTTTATCTTCTATTTAATTTAAGATTTGGACTTGCCAATAGGTTAGTGTCCTGAACTTGCTGCCATACAGGTCGATTTTTTGATTAAGTAATAATTGTATCATGAAGATACCTCAGGTCACTGAGGGGAATGAATGCATATGTCACATTCAATGAAGTTTTGACCAATAAACGTTTATAGGAATCTCGCCCACTTTCTGCTCAAGCATATTTATTTTAGAACACTTCTCTTTTCTGACATTCTTCAAAATGCTTTTTTCAAATATAGAATCCCATACTGGAAAGAATCAGATGGTCTACTTCCTCCCCAGCCTCCCCTCCGAACTGTGAATCATGCACTAGCCTACCAACACAAAGAGTTTTGTGAATGTTAGTATTATGTATCAAAATATAGGTTGTGCTTATACAAGGAATCCATCTGCATGTGTTGATGTGTTCTCCCTGAAAATCAATCTAAATCCATGTATTTATCTGCTTGTTGCATTAGGAGCGTGAAGAAAGGCGTCAGCGACTGAAAAGAGAACGGCCAGATGACAGACCGATGAATGCATCTCAGCCACCTAGGAATGACAACTTTTTTCAAACAAAGCACCATAAACCTAATGACAGAAATAAGCTTCCTCCAAGTAAGTTTATTGGTAATGGCTACTCTTTTTGTCGTTGAAGGGAACATCATTCTTATAGGTTTTCCAAAAAATCAAAAATCATTATTGCTTGATTGATAAATACAGCGGACAATACAACAAATGCTGAAATGTATTGGTTACAGTTGTTTTCAAGGAATAATTCCAATCATGTTGTGTTGTACTGACAAAGATATGGCATATTATATCTGCGTGAAGGTTCTGTCTTTCTGCTTTGGCACTTAAGAGTATAATCAACCTCTTTTATTCATCTGATATATTACTCATACAATTTGTGAATTGCCTAAATTTCTTTTATGTAGGTTGGTTGGATTGCCCCGCAGCTGGTCAGGAAATTGGTTGCATCATTCCTTCAAAAGTCCCACTTGGTGAAGCCTTTAATGACTCTGTTCTCCCTGGTAAAAGATACTCTTCTAGGCAAGTGATTCATCAACAAAGAGTTTTAGGAAGAAAGGTGAGTATGGTTAGCTTTATTTTTGTTTTCTTCTAGGCAAGTGATTCATCAACAAAGAGTTTTAGGAAGAATGGTGAGTATGATTAGCTTTATTTTTGTTTCCTTATTTTGTGTATTGGTAACTGCATGCATCTCTTTAAGTTCGAAGTGCTCTCCTCTTGATACTCTAACGGGAAATCATGTCTTAAGAATGAATCTAGGGTCTTAACTTTGAGGGGGATGTTTCCATCTTTTAAAATTGTGTTGGTATTTTTGTTGTTTTCTCCCCCTCAAATTATTTCTATAGTTTGGTAATTTAAATCGGTTCCTTCCTGTGTTTCTTTGTTAGCTGCCCTTGCTTTCCACGCAGATGGCATTAATGTTCTTGAGTGTAATTTTATACGGTCTAGCTCCTGCTTAACCTTACGGAAATGCTTTTCCATAGAATAGTAAAAACATTTTTTTGTACAAGGGAAATCTCCTACTTGAACTAAACTATTATCCTAGATGAATATTATTTAGTTTGATAAGTATCAGATATGAATACGTGATCCGAGAGCTCTATTACATCGGTTTCTGATAAATGTTAAACTCCAGATTAACCTATTATCCTAGATGAATATTATTTAGTTTGATGAGTATCAGTGATGAATCCAAGAGCTCTATTACATCTGTTTCTGATAAATTTTAAACTCCATTTTCTTCATGATCTTCAATCTTGTAACATAATGCCAATGCATGTCACTGAATCACAATGCATTGCATAAATTAGTGCAATAAAACTGCAAATTTTCCTGATATACGGCTGAAATTAACTTGTGTTTATCAATTTCAGCTTGGTTTAGTGATTGATCTTACAAACACTAGTCGTTACTATTTAGTTAGTGATTGGAAGAAAGAAGGCATCAAGCATGTTAAGGTGAGTAATAGTGACTTCCTTGTTACGTATGGACTGATAGTTTGGATTCTCAGCTTTGCTGTGTTGGTTCAGATTTCTTGCAAGGGGCGTGATTCTGTACCTGATAATGATGCTGTAAATCAATTTGTTTATGAGGTAGCTTTCTTTGTAGACTCATCAATTTTGTGTTTAAGCTTGTATAAGATGAAAGATTTATCGTCTTCTGAACAATGCCAAGTAACCGATGCACAAAGGCTAAATTAATTCATTAACTTTTGAAAGTTTAGTTTTAAAAAATATTTTTGAAATGTGGTTTTAAAAATTAATTGCTCTTCGAAATTATTATTAAAATAAGTAATTAATGCCAAAAAAATATTGAGGTGCCTTATGAATTGCACTAACCAGAACTCTTTCATACCTAGAAATTGACAACTTCAAGGAATCAAGGTTACAGTTATTTAATCTTCTTTTCGAATATATTTGCGGTGCTGTTTGTATCTCTGTCATGTATGGCTTTATGTTCTTATCCTAATATCCGATTACTTCCTTAACTATTACTCCAGAGCCATTTCTTAACTAGTCAATTCTTGTAAATCTACGAAAGTAGAACATGCTATGTTAGGTCTTATTCGTCAACTGTGTTATATGGGGAAAATTGCTTATGACATTTGATAAACATTTTCACCTCAATCAGGTTTCACAGTTTCTAGCTCGACAGAAGCAGGCGAAGAAGTATATTCTTGTCCACTGTACACATGGGCATAACCGCACAGGGTTTATGATTGTCCATTATCTTATGCGTGCTCTACCTATATCAGTCACGCAGGTCAGTTAATACTTTGTTTCATTTTGTTGCTTGCTTTGGTAAATAAGACA
Organism: Pittosporum tobira; assembly: GCA_032359685.1. Lineage (NCBI taxonomy): Eukaryota > Viridiplantae > Streptophyta > Magnoliopsida > Apiales > Pittosporaceae > Pittosporum > Pittosporum tobira. Next base: position 36,818 of record JAUMHB010067609.1, on the reverse strand, counting down.
TAGGTTTTGGAGTGATTGGCTTGCATGATGCAGGCTATTAAAATATTTGCTGAAGCACGCCCCCCAGGAATATACAAACCGGACTATATTGATGCTTTATATGCCTTTTATCATGAGAAGAAACCTGATATGGTTGTTTGTCCTCCAACTCCGGAGTGGAAAAAATCTTCTGAATTTGATCTTAATGGTGATGCAATGCTGGATGAGGATGACGATGGAGCGCCGGCTTCTCCTGTCCAAGTATGTGACAGAAATAATACTGTAGTTCCTATTTAGTAGTACTGTACTCATTATGGCATGAAAAATGGTCATGATAATTTGTAATTATTATGATCATTAAAAACAACTTATTCTTTCTTCTAAGATGGGCCCTTAAAAATTACAAGTGCTTCCTTTTTGATTTTTCCAATTTATGAGTTGTTGTACTATACATCTTTTTAACTCTCCTCTGGATTCAACTTGTCTCTAATATTTCAGGTGAATCATGAGATACAGGGAATAATGACAAATGATGACATTTTGGGAGATAGTATCCCTTCTGACCAGCAAGAAGGAATGAGGCAGTTTTGCTATCAATCGTTGAAACTGGGAGCTGGGGTAGGAGCTTCATTCCATCTGAAGATACTTTGATTCTGATGACTTGATGTTATTTCTTTTGTTGCTCACTTTTTTCGATTAAATTCTTCTACAGTATCTTTAAAATAATATATATATGTGTGTGTGTGTATTATTTTTCTAATTTAATTTAATATAATTTTTTTTATTTTATCAATATCACTATATATATCTCCTTGCAGTTATTATACATAAAATGAGTTGATATCTAATTGGTATGCTTGATTATACTGTTCTGAAGATGTTGGGCTGCTTCAAGCTGATATTCTCTTGTCATTCATATTTTAGTATGTGTTCCTGTTTTTCAGGTAAGAGGTCACTCCCAATTTCCGGGCTCACATCCAGTTTCACTCAACAGGTCCATTCCGTGTCCTTATTTTATTTATTTATTTTACTTGTATTTATGTGGAGTATTCCTTCTGTGCCTTTTTGGTACTCTTTTTTCATCTAATAAAGTTTGTTATAAATACACACACACACACACACATTGAAAATAATCACAGCATTTATGACAAAATATATGCTTCTGCAACATGCAGGGATAACTTACAACTGTTAAGGCAGCGCTACTATTATGCGACGTGGAAAGCTGATGGAACTCGATATATGATGCTGATTACTATGGATGGGTGTTACTTAATTGATAGGAATTTTACTTTCCGGCGGGTCCAAATGAGGTTTCCTTGCAAGCCCACTAGTGAAGTACGTAAGATAAAATAATGTTTCTTCTTTTTTTAAGCTTCATAAATAGTACCAGTGTTGTAGGTTGCTTTTGATCTTGAAATAAATGTTATGCTTTTGTGTAGGGTTTAGCAGAGAAGACTCATCACTTCACACTACTTGACGGGGAGATGATAATTGATACTCTGCCGGATTCAAACAAGCAGGAAAGAAGATACCTGATATATGATATGATGGCAATTAATCAAGTCTCTATCACTGAGGTAAAGTATAGAATTAGATAATATGATAATTGATATATTCAAATGAATTCACGTCGCTGTTGAATTTGAAAAAAAAAAGTTAGTCTTTCAAAAGTGAAAAATGCTCTTTTATTTTGGAATGAAGAGAGTATTGAGAAGAGGGCAACTGTTAAGAGAGCTCACTATAAGAAATAGTTCATCTTTTTGGCCAAAACTGGAATAATTCCTAATGCCATTCTCGTAAATTGCTCCCACTAGTATCACTCTGGTGAACTAATTTATGATGCTGGAATATTAATGCAGCGGCCCTTTTATGAACGTTGGAAGATGCTTGAGAAAGAAGTGATTGAACCCAGGAATTATGAGCGCCATAATATATATCAGAGTAGAAACCCTTATTACAGATATGACTTGGAACCATTCAGGGTATTTGTTTTGTTAATAACAATTATTCAATATCCAGGTTTTGTTTTTCTTGTGGAACTAGTTATTGACTTTGACTTGCTAATGTCGGCCAGGTGAGGAGGAAGGATTTTTGGTTACTATCAACTGTTACCAAACTCTTGAAGGAATTTATTCCAAGGCTTTCACATGCTGCGGATGGCCTTGTTTTTCAGGTGCAAACTCTACTTAAATACAATTATGTGTCATAAACTGTTAATAATTTTTTCCGGTCAAAATTTATTTAGTTCATGATTCCGACTATGGTTCTATGCTGTTTGTATGCTAGGGCTGGGATGATCCTTATGTGCCTCGCACACATGAAGGACTCCTAAAGTGGAAATATCCAGAAATGAACTCGGTTGACTTTCTTTTTGAGGTAGTATCATAAACTCAGGCTATAGTCAATACTCCCTTCGTTCCACAATAAGAGCCTCTATTTGTCAATATTTTTGGTTCCACAAAAGAAGCTCCATTTTGATTGATGATAGTGCAAAAATAACACAATGTCCTCAAGTTTAGCGTGCCAATTACTTTGGTATGCCATTTCAACTAAACTAAATAATCATATTTTAAGGATAAACTTATAGTTCACAACTTTTCTAAATAGGACTTATTGTGGCATGGAATAGTAGCTTTTTATTTGGGTGTCAATTTGTCTTCCTTTTTCCTTTTCTCCTTGTTGGCTGGAAATTTCACCAATTCGATCTACTTGTGCTGATAGATGGCAGACACTCGCCAACTACTTTTTCTTTATGAACGAGGAAAGAAAAAGCTGATGGAAGGGAACAAAATTGTTTTCAATGGTTGGTGTATTTCTTCTTCTCATTTATCTTCTTCCTCCATCAGAGTCTTGGTTAATATTTTTGGCAATAGCTGCGCTGCGCTGTTGAGAATTACTCGATTTGATCAGTAATTATGTATATACCCATTGGACATTACCGATTGAGAAATCTAAAAGTAAACACACTTTTGTTTTTCCTCTATTCCGTTAGTATTTTATTACATTTTTTTGACTTTTTGTGTGCCTGTTACCAGCTCTGGATGATATTGATCCCTCATCATACAATGGTAAGATTGTCGAGTGTTCTTGGGATTCCGAGGAAGAGGTGTGGGTCTGTATGCGGGTCAGGACAGATAAATCAACACCAAATGATTTCAACACCTATAGGAAGGTCAGCCTGTAGGAATTATATTTTTTATATTACCTCCGTTTCAAAACGTAGGAGCACTATTGACTTTAAGAAGTTGACTTTCAACATTTTTAAATTTAAAATTGCATGAATTTATTTGATTATAGTCAATACAATTGTGAAAATCTTGAACTATTTGAAAAATACTAGTAGTTGTAAAAAATATTTTTTTCAAAACTCAACTGGATTACTTGTTAATTTGAATTTGAAAATGTTCAAAAGTCAATAATGCTCTTATATTTTCTTATATTTTGAAACAGGGGTAGAATATGATTTTTTTTTTCCTTTTCCAAAGCTGATTGTAATCCCATTTGGACTCGATGTTATTTTCACTGAACTGGAAAACAGGTAATGAGAAGTATAAAGGACAATATCACAGAGGACATCTTGTTGAATGAGATCAATGAGATTATTCGCCTGCCAATGTATGCTGATAGGATTCGAAGTGATAGCAAAGCGGCCCACCACTCTAGCTCAGCACGACGCAGGGGATAAGCAGGCCAACAAAAGCAGATTCCAAGTATTTAGTCACAATATTGTAGCTGCCCGAGGCCCGTGAGCAAATATTCATATTGCGGGTAATTGTGTAAGTAGTTTAGTTTTCGATTATGGTGCTGCAACTGTGCTAGCTGGTGATTGGTATGATCCAGTTTGTGCACATAAATAGTTTCGCATTCTGATAGTTTTTCAGATTGAAGGAATTAGCAGTAGGATCACCGGTGTATATCAGCTTTATGTAGTTTTATTTTACCTTTATTTTATCGTTGATAAAAGTGCAGAAATTTCCGACTTTTTGTCTACCTGATAATATTGCAGAGTTTTATATAGCCTATGGATATCCAATTCCCGTGAGACCATCTTATATACCCATGCTAAGTCAGAGTTTGGGATATTATTGTTTGGCTAGGCGAGTTTGATTGATAGCACCCTAATGTAGGGATTTCAAATGCAGATTTTTTATTTTTTTTTAATTTTATAAACGGTGCACCACACACTACCTTAAATTCAAAGGTCTTACGTTGTTGATGCTTAAAAATACTATCTTCTCCCTACTATTACGATAAAACTTAAATTTATTCACTTCTGGCTCATTTTTAAAAATTTGCCCCACATGGATATGTTGGTAATTAGTTAAGATTCAACTTATTTTCCAAATATGCATGAAAAATTTAATGTTGCATATATTATGGGAGGGAGGAGATAGGTGCGAGTAACCTAAGAAATTTGTTAAGATTGTGGATTATTGAAGTTCAGACAGGCGACCTTGTACCAATCCCTTTGGGGGTTCTGGATCCTGGTTGGTTGATATATCGTGGACAAAGGAAAGACAGCAAGATTCTGGTTCAATTTTGGCTTTCATTTTTGGTTATTGTAATTCTATTTTTAATAAAAGATGATCCTAGTAGCCTATGACTATGAGTTGCCCAATTAATTTTATATAAAAAAAAGTTTAACCTATAGAGTTGTACAATCATGCACTAAAATTGCTTTAGAATCCCAAATTTGGGATCACGAACGTTGCTCTGTTTAAATGCACATAAAATGAACAAAATTATCTTATCAACCACCCAGGAGTAAACCTTTTTTTTCTCCCCTTCTTTTTCGGGATCAGTTTTTTTTTTTCAAGGATGAGTAATCAAAGTACATAAACGTCTCCTAAATCATGAGCCCAAGATTTATCAACAACATAAAGAAACATCAGAAACTTGCCCTCGAGTAAATTATGGGAAGAAAACAGAGTAACCAATAGAGAGAATGACAATGAGCCCACCATCCATCAGGAAGAAAACATTAATCAGAAAATGATATGAGCTCAGACCATATAATTGATATCTGAGCTGAACAAGAGTGGAAGACGGGAGAAGTAAGGGTATTAAAATAGCCAATCTAAGCTTGTTGAGCTCAGTTTATTAAGGTAAATTAGCATTTTCTCGTGCTCAAGTTCAGTTTGCTTTGCTAAACGGGCTTTTTAGGAGTTTTTAATAAGTCAAACTCGAGCTTTTCATGAGTAATTTTGAATATTTAATGCTATCGAGCCCTTAACTAGTCGAGTTTGTCGAGTTCAAACTTGAACCGTTAAGCTAAATGAGCTTTTTATTGAGCTCGGGCCAAGCACAAGCTTTAAATGAGGGCTTAGATTTAAACAATCTGATAAAAAACAATGAGTGTCGCGTGGAACTAATGACTGGATCGGAACTCCATAAAGCTAGGGATTCCTAACAAAATCAACTAATCAGGATCGACTCAAATCCCTTTGAATGCAAATTCGTCCATCATAATGCAACCTCATCGAATAAGTACTAGTAAAAGAACTAGATTTTTCAACTTACATTCGAAACTAACAATTCACATACATATATATCCACAACAAGCACACTGTATTGAAATCAAAGAACCCAAACAATGTAATGCTATTGAGAATTTGAATATAAAGGAAAGCATTCCAGTGTGTTAATACATGTATATATCAAAGACGCATTCAAAGACTCACATATAGATCCTCCCAAAAAAAAATAAAAATCACATAAAGATCAGTAAGCCTGCAATACTGGTCTCTTACCAAGCCTCTTGATTTCCCTATCCATCTGACCAGTAAGCATCAATCCAAACATCTTGAAATCGCATAAAAGTGACCAAACAGGGTGACCAAAAGTTGCTGGAACATTTCTTTCGACAAAGAAATGGCTATACCAAGCTAATCCATACCCAAACAGAGGCACAAATAACAGAAACCACCAATTAAAGAAAATTGAGTATACCAAACAGAGAACACTGGAAAGTGTGCCTGCGAAATGCCATCTTCTTGTTGCTGGTTTGGAGTGTTGGTTCATGTAGAAGAGCCAAAACTCCTCCATGCTCCTGAAATTCATATCTCAAACCAAATTAGACTAACACAATTCAAATTAGATATCTGGGCCTTGCTCAAGAACCCTAATTACAATCGACGTAAATCAGAAAACCCATAACTGCTATACGGGTTTTGTTGATTTTTATGATAGGAATGCCAATTTTGACTTCTGGGTTTGGGTGATCAGGTTCTGGGTAATCTAGGAATTCAAGAAAAGATGAAATTTTTGAAGGATCGCTTTAATCTTTCTACCTAATGGTCTATTGGAGGTTTGAATGATCGGATTTGATAATTAAAAATGAGGGATGGAAAGGTGAGTGTTTTTAGTTCTTATCATCTGTAAATAGTAGTGTCGTGGATGATTTGTGGATGTGTGACAGAAAGAGGTCAAACTAATTGGGCCCCTTTCTTGTTTCGTTCGCCAGACCAATAGTAACAGTAGCGTATCATTATTCAATTCTATCCCATAGACCAGTCGGTAGAGATATGAGCTACAAATTTTAAAAATTTAATAAAAAAATAAATTATAATGAAAATTTTAAGATTTTACATGTTTAATTCACTAAAATATAAAAGAATATCTAATTTTAAAATATATACAATAGTATTTCAGCATAATCTGAAATATAATTAGTAAAAAATAGAGTAAAATCATCACATTTTTTTTTGACAAAAAGAGTCATTTTTTTTCGTTCGTTTTTTTTGGGGGGGTTGGTTTTTGTTTGTTTTAACAAATCAGGGGTCACTTTTGTAGCATACGACACAGTGATCCAAGCTTACCTTCAATAAGTAAAATATATTGAATATAGCTTTTCATAATTTGTGTTGTTTAAATTAGGTTGGGTGGAAAATTCACTTTCTTTGCTTAAAATGCACGACTTTTCTTTGTTTTTTTTAAAATTTAATTTCAAGAAATTTAGTTAAAATTTTAAATTTTAAATTATAATTTTCAAAATTTTAACGTAATTGTATTTTATATATAGTTTACAACATTAACTTTAACATCAACTAAAATAAAATAAATTTACATTAAATTAAAATTTATAATTTGAAATAAATGTATGAAGATGTTATTCATAACTCCTTTATCTTTTATTGTTTTTTTTTTAATATTCTTGAACAATTATTATTGTTAAATTTTATGATTTCACAAATTTAGTTACTTAAAACACATATATGTTTTCAATTTGAAAATACAAAAATTATTATTATACTCTATATTATGGTATACACCTAAAAGTAATAATTTATATTCTATTATATTTACTTATACTTACTCCGTTTCTATTTTCAAAATAGAGATATTTTTAAATTTTATGTGTCTGTATTTTTTTTAAAAATTAATAACATAATAAATAACATAATAGACTTAAAAGTCTTTTATCTATTTTCTTTTGCCCTAATTATTACCTTTTTCTTTTTATACTTTGGCTTCTCAAATTATTTTATTCCCACAAAATGAGTATTTTTTTTATTTACTTTTTTATTTACTTTATTAAAATTAAATTTAACAATAGTTATTTAAAACTTTATGTAATTTAATAATATTAAATAAAACATTAGTCATAAATTATGAAAATATTTATTTATATATTTTTCATTAAAAATAATTTTAAAATTTTAAATCAAAAAAATTATTACGAATACCACGTGCAAAGTGCTATGAGAGGTGTTCAAAAATGGTTGAAGTACCATGCGTGGTATTTTCCAAGTTCATTCAAAAAGAAACTATTAACATTTCACTTTCAAAGAATCAACCCTGTTCCAGATGGTCAACAGGGCTGTGAACTTGCCAACACTAAACAGATCTCCTATTTCCGCTCAAAACCTAAGAATTTTAAGCTCAAAAGGTTTAAACGAACGAACACCTTCTTTCACATCAATAAATAACGAACCGTATATGACTCAAGATTTATGCTTATAGATGAATATATGTTTCGGATTTTTTTAAGAATTAGGCGGAATCTAAAAAACACGCTCTCCAGTGGCATAGAGGTTCCAAAAGATGGCTGTTACGAAATACAGACCAGCTGTGACGGTGAGGAATGCCTGAAAAGATCCCAGCCATTGTACAAAGTAACCTGTTCCTATTGTACTGACTATGGCTGCCAACGTCCCGACAGAATTTGAAATCCCTGTTTGGCAAGTTTTGAAATTGAAATTAGTCAATACCTCAAACAAAAAATGGAAAATGTCAAAAAACACGAATATTGCAAAATATTCAAGAACATACCGTGGAGGAATCCTGCATACTGGGGTGCAATGTCCTAATTAAACAACCGTGAAGAAACTATATTAGATGAGATAAAATTGTGCCAAAAAATAGATAATCTTTAATAATCTATGAAAGCAGTGAAGTAATAACAATTTGAACGACTCTTACTTGCATATTTAGTAGGAAGCCGGCTTGACTGAAAGAGCTCAAGCTCAGAGCTAATGTCATGAATATGGATGCAACCACCGGTGTCTTGACAAAGTTTAAACAAAGTAATGCCACTCCGGGACCAATGAAACCGATAGACTGCCAGTACACAACATATATCAATATTGGTAATTATTTCCATTCACTTCATCTATAAAAACTAATATTTCAGATGGTTAATTTTGAGGACTAGCTGGATCTACAAAGATACATCTATGTAGGACAACGCTCCATAGACAACATTTGTTATAAGCTTATTTTCAGCCAATCCATCTTACAACCTCCAAGGCAGAAAATATGCACGTAGCCAACACCGGCTAATCAGCTATGGATTGATCCCTATATATATATATATATATGGCCAGTTATAGGACCAGAGTTTGCCCAAGTGTATAGAGGCCAATTAGATCTCAATCGTCCATGGTTGAGATTAAAATAAGGCGGGGTTCGTTGCACTTTTCTTTTGCAAAGGTCACAGTATTTTTGTGTGACAGAAAATTTACCCAAAATACATCGTTGCAATTTTTTTGTGAGACGATTGTGGGACAGGAAAAATTCCCATTTTACCACTAATTGTCTCACAAAGCAGTTCATTATTCGTCGCACAAAAAAGACAGCGAATCTAGCTGAAAAAAGTGCAACGAAAAATGGCTCACATGAGTCCAAGCCATGCACGGGTGAGATCGGGCAGGTCCCTAATCACCTTGGGGTCAACTGTGGCCTTGTACCAAGCTCCTATATATATATATATATATATAGAGGCAGTGTTATTGTCATGGTTATCTATGTATATTATTTTCATGGCAAAGTTGGAGACATTATGGTTTTGTTACTCAAGATAGGCTCAAAATACCAAATATCTCTTATGTATAATAGCCAATCTGGGTACTGTCCAGATGATAAATATGAAGACTCACCTGCATGGCTTTCCGGGTAAATGTTGTAGATTTTCCTGATTTAATTAGGAAATCTGACGTCGCCCCAGCAATGTAGCCTGATACTGCCATCGTTCCCCATGGGACTGCGCTAAACCATGCTGCTTGCTTCAAGTTCACATCGAAGACCTATTTGAACATATATAAACAAAAGATTCATTAAGTTCAACATCACAAATTCACCATTTCATTATCATGGCCCTGTTGCTAAACTAACCACTCATTATGTTTTGGGGGGTAAATAATGAAGGAAAATATATGCTTAATATGTGTAAAGTTTTCAAATGGAACTCTTTTTGTGGAATGCAGGGATTAAACATAGACAATGGGAAATTTGGAGGAAATTGTTACTCACAGTTTTAAAATAAATGGGCATCCATGAAAGAAGAACAAAGTATCCCTGCATAGAATAAATTTGAAATTCTTAAAGTAAGGATTAAAGAGATAACCAGTAGCATAAGTACTTTCATTATCTCAGTAAAACGAACATAAAGAAAAGAAAGCCTACCCAGTTGTTAGTAAAGTTCGCAAAAATGATGGCCCATGTGGGCATTTTTGACAAAAGGAGGCGTAAGGGAGGAAGCTTGCTCTTGGCAAGAGGAGCATCAGACTTCCCAGCTTGGATCAATCGCAATTCTGATTTGCTAATAAAATGGCTTTCTTGTGGATCATTTGTAACACGAGAGGCCCATATAGTTAGCCATAGCAGTCCTACAGATGCGAAGAGAATGAAAGGACCAGATAATCCAATCAATGACATTAATAGAGGTGCAAGTACTAAACCCACAACATTTCCGAGATGAAAGCCACCCATAGAAAATCCAACGGCAGTTGCTCGTTCGTGGCCAGGAAACCACCTAAACAACATACATAAATTAGTATAGCTCCGGTTAGATATTACTCCTGCAGTTCCACAAAAGGGGTCCAATTCATCAGATATTTAATAAAAGGGTGTGCATAGATCTAAAAACAAATTTTTTGGGAGGGTAAATTATATTATTTTTATTTATTCATAAACGAGACTCTTTTTGTGGAACATATCAAGGAAAAATAAGGAAACAATATGTTACCTTGACAGAACGGTGTTCATGGAAGGTAAAGCTACTCCTTCAGCAAGTCCAAAGAAAGCACGAACAGCCAAGAGGCTGGCTGTGGAATGACATGCAGCCCATGGCGTGAGGAGAGTAGCCAAAGACCACAAGGCCATACCCCAAGCAATCACTCTCTTTCCTCCATATTTATCTACCAAGGCTCCTCCAATTACTGATGAAAATATGTATCCCCAAAGAAACGATGACTGTACACGACAAAGAAAGTAGAAATATTGTATCATTAGCACTTTCATATGATCAAATATGATTATAGAACACATTGATTACATTCATTCTTGTTTAAATGGTAAGATACGGAATCAAGATAAGGTTAAACCAAATTTCATTTTATTCTTCAGTTTTTGATTTTTTAATTTTTACAGTTTATATAAAATTTCAGCAACCGGTATCATGAAAAATGCTTGGGTCACCTCTTTAAGAGTTTTAAGATTTGAAGAAACGTGATTATAATGTATCCACCAGCAGGGGAAGAGTTTCTTCAATCTTAATCAGATAAGTAACCCTTAACGACTAACTAAAAGTTAATGAAAGACATGGTGTCCAAAGGTGACAATGAAGAGGAGGAATGACACCCTAAATTGAACTTTTCTCTGCTGCGCCAAAGACAATTTTCTTAGGCTTATTTCTAGAGAAATTATTGTGCCAAATGTGTACACACGGGAATAAACCTTAAAAGTAGGGGTTACAAAGCCCTAAAACACACTGCCTTATCTATCCACAACTCCGACTATACTAGCAAATTTGTCTGATTGGTTGGTATGATCACCAAGCTTAAGTTTGACGTATGAAATACAGTTGCATGTAAAAATAATATTCCATAATCAGGATCTTATCATATAGCAAACCAATTAGTATAGCTGAGAGTTTGTAGATGTTGCTTTAATTGCATGATTTATGAGTTTATACGTGCCACATGAAAGTTGTAGCTAGTTATTGTGCAAGTTAGATTGTAACATCTCACCTACAATATTCAGCGTTTTTTTTTTTCTTCCTATTGGAGACCAGAGAGTGTGGATTACTCGTGTTTTCTTTGCTTTGTTTTTTTTTAATTAAAAAGAAATAAAGGGGTTTGGTAGATGACTTTCAATATTTGGTTGTGTAGTGGGCCCCCCAAGAATTAGACCCTCTGATTGGAACCGTTGACATTTCAACAGACTAAACCCAATACAGAGTGGATGGTAGAACCCATGGTTTAGGATTTTCACACTTTGCAGTTAGCTCATCTGACCTGCCAACCCAGAGATTTCACTTCTCAACAACCACCAAGAGTCCAAAAACAAACATTCTAGCTACAAATTAGGCCTTCTTTTGTCTTTACTTATTTGAACAGATTATAATTTATTTTTTAAAATAATTTACTTTAAAAGTGTGTTTATTTCAAATTATTTAAAATAAGTTATAAGGAGAGTACAATATATCTGATGCTCAATTGAGAAAACTGTTTATTAGATATATTTTTTCAACTTATAGATTAAATTAAAGTAATAAATAAGTTTTAAACTAATAAGTATCTCACGTGAAGTCTTCTTTCTTATCTCATTCTCTGAGTCATAAACACAAACAAATGTTTCACCCAAAAAAAAAAAAAAAAAAACACAAACAAATGTGAATCAAAATGCAAACAAGAAACAGCTTTTCTGGAAAAATACTCTTTTCATAAATTTGTTCTAAGTTTTCATTTATCTTGAAAAAATAATGACTCGCTAACCCCCAACATACAAAACAGAGAATCCAAATACAGATAACATATTATATTTCATCAAAATTAAAATTACCGAGCAGAGATGCTCTGCATATACATACATATACATAGAGATATAAGGCTTGTTTGGCTGGCAGAAGTTACCAAATAACATTTTACAGCCTAAATTCAACCCTTTTGTGAAAGTTGGATTTAAGAAACTCTATTTTTTTTTAACTTTCATATATAGTTAACTCAATATGATTCTTTTGTTGCGCTTGAGTCCTATAATTTATAAATGCTCATTAAATTGTTACCCAATAAGTACTAAGATAGAGAAGGTTGAAGTTAGAGTTACCTGTACAATACCCAAAAAAGAGCTGCTCCAACCGTGTTTGGCAGCAAGAGGAACAATGGCGACAGACATGACAACTCTATCTGCATTGCACAAAGACATGACACATGCCATCAAAGCCACCACCTTGAACCTTTCTGGCATTGCAAAACTACCTTCTTGTCCTCTCCCTCCGACCAACAATCCCCTCTCTATCCCCTCCGCTGTACACCTCACCTCCCATTTCTTCTTATTATCATTCTTCACAACATAATGCTCTGTTCTTGTCCTTCCTCCGAAAGACAATAAATTCCCTACCTTTCTTTGATTATTGAGCTGAAATCCCAAATGGGTGTTTCTAAAATTGATTAATCTGTAATGGGTATTTGATAAATTTGACAAATGTAAACGAGATTTTGTGGGAGTAACGGCTGCCATGAGAAAGAAACTTTTTAGAGGGAGAAACCCTGGAAAGGGAAATTACTGAACGTAATTAATGTAACGTAATCTTTGAATGATATATTTAAAGGAAAAAATGCAGAGGGGAGGTTGTTCTGGGGTTGGTTGGAGAGTTGGATGATGAATTTAGACTCCTGAGGGTATTTTCGTTCATTTAAGTTTTGTTGCGCACGCGGATCCTACGTAGCAATTACGTGGCAGTACCTCGAGTGTTATAAGTCACCAACCAAGCGCCAACTACCACCGCTTTGGAGGGGTATTACCGGCAACCGGTGATAATAGGTCAATAAATAAGATCCGAATATTTTGGTAGGAGCAATATATGCGGCGGGACGGTTGGAATTTACCATATGATTAACCCAAATTATATAACACGCCCTACCAATACTATTCCACTTGACTTACCTAATTTTCTGAATTTTTATAATTCAATTAATGTTTTATATAATTGTCTATTATTAGTGAAATGGTAAAAAGTTTATTATTAGTGAGATAATTCAATTTTTATCTAATTTTCTGAATTTTTTTATACATCAAATTTTATGACTTAATGTAAACTATTAAACTTCACTATATAATACTCCTTCCGTCCAGAAAATAATGATGTTTGATACATCATTTTGTCTCACAAAATGATGAGTCAAGCCTCATTCTTTTTTAGACAGAGGGAGTACAATTTATTTTATATACTCGTGCCGTTCCAATTTAATTGTCTTAGATGTCCCTCAACAAACAAAAAAAATTTCTCCAATATATATTTTTTACCTAATTAATTAATTTCTATTGCTCTCTTTGTTTTGGACTTTTAGTATAAATAATGGAAAGAGAAAACTTAGTAAAAGTAAATAAATGAAAGAATAAATGGATCTCATATTTCAATAAGTTATTATTTTGATTGCAAAAAATTCACTGATTAAATATATGTAATATTGGAAAAAATAATACAATAAAAAAGCAAACAATTAATTTAAAACAAACTAGAAAGAAAAATAAAACAGAAAGAATATAACAAAGCACATATACTTTATGAATTACAACACAAGTTTTTTTTTTTGGGCTAAGTAACACAAATATTTTTGAAATGTCAACATTAATTCATCAATATTATTATTTTTAAAAAAATCATTATTGTTGTCCTTAAATTTGTCCACAAGTACAGTACTTTCTTCTCCGACTACCTCCACTTTTCTAGCAACTAGAAAGAAGATTTGGGAAGTCTTGAACCTTATTATCCAAACAATTTATTTTTTTTTAAATGAAAAATGTCTTGATCCTTATCTATTTAAGGACACTGTTGAAGGCAGTATCACAATATACTCCCCGGTCAGATATTTCTTTTTTGCTGTTGAGACTCATTAAAGTTTTATTTCCATTTAAAATAGGTATATATTTCCATTAAAAAGCAATTACAATTATAAAAAAATGATTTTAAAAAATAAAATTTCAATTATAGTTTTCACATGAAAAAAAAGTATTAAAATATTTATTTTTTAAATTATAATTTTTTTAATCTATATTTATAAATAAAATAATAAATTAAAGAAATAATATATAAATTTAATTTTAAAGCGTATAAATCTAATCTAAAATAATAATACCGTCGTTGTCTCTTAATAATAATAGTAATAAATAGAGAGTTGAAGCATTTTCAATTACCTACCAGGCTACCACTATGCGGCACCAACTCTCATCCACCAACCACCAAATTCAGCTAACTCCTATATGAAGATTATAACAAATTTGGATAATTGTATAATACAAATTTCAAAACTCATAAAAAATATATTATATTTAAATTATAATTAAAAATATAACATATAAATATATTAATTTTTTTATATTAAAATATTTTGATATGAGATAAAGTGAATACATCATAATATATATTAATTTTTTTTTGTATAAAATTATATTATATTATTTTATTTAATAAAATAATATAATTTTTATTATATATCTATCTTTTCTTTTTTAAATATATATATTTCAAAATTTCTGTTATATAATCGTCAAAATTTATTGTAATCTTTAATTAAGGGAGTAGTGGTGTTTTTGGGTTTTTGTATTTTGTGTAGGGTTTTTGACGTGCAAGAAATGTTTTAGGCACATGACTAGGTCAACCAGTAACACGTGTTGAACAACATTTGCATGAGTTTGGAGCAACTTTGTCAATATATACCCTCGAGTGTACTTTCCCCTTTTCAAAATCGAATATGGATTTGAGTTCTATTAAATTATTATTTTTAAAAAAAATTAAAATTTATATTATTTTATAAATTTTTAAAATTTTAAAATTTAAATTTTTTTATATAATAATAATTTTATATAATTTATAATATTAACTAAAAAAATAAAATAAATTTATTTTAAATTTAATTTTTAAATTTTTTAAAATTTATTACATTATAAATCATAGGTACTTCTTCTAGAACAAATGGAGGAGTATGATTCTCGGTGAAAAAACGAATCCATATATCGATATATTTAATCAGATGAGATTCTTGAATCTTTTACTTGTCAAAAATTGTACACTATTAGAATGTTATGGTCATTATTTATACTTTTTTTTTCCTCTCAATTTTTCTTTGGTAAAATCTTATTTTCAAATAATTTTACAAATCGTTCATATTTCTCGTAGTACGAAGAAACGTGACCAAAACAAGTCATATAACATCTTCCGCTTTGCTTGTCCCTATTTTAAAGAACCATAATTCCTTTTATGAATATTAAAATTATTAATTTATACGAATTTAATCAATTATAATATAAATAATTATAGATATTATAAAATAATTACAAAATATAATATCATTAAATAGTCAATTTTTTTATTTTCAACATTTGTTTAAGTTTATACTATTAATTTTAAATTTTATAAAATTTCATAAATTAACTCCATACATTTCTGATTTTGCATTAATGGGATTTTTATTCTTTGGGCCTTGTCCAAACTATGTCATCAGCGTATTCAAGTTGGGCTGAAAATAGTTCTGTATCATAAAAACCCACTAATGGGACCCGAAGCACGCATAGAACTCGAATCTTCAGATTTTAAAATGAAACATAACGTACAATTTACCTTTGCACTGATTTCCCGCTCCATCTCCCCTTCTCTCTCTATCTAATACAGTATATTCTATCTACCTCTCATACAGAGGCGCAGTATAACTGAGCCACTCAACAGTCCCTCCGGTTCGTGGTTCGGGTTGTGTACAGAAGATGAAACCGAATCGCAAGCTCAGAAAGCCTGACACATCTTCCAAGGTACTGATCTTCCCCATTGTAAACCCTAGTAATAGCTGATCAATCACTTACATTGTTTAATTAGAGTGTTATCTGAATTTGATTGAATTTGTAGATGAGCTTGGAAGAAGTAATTGGATTAACAATTAAGAATGCCAATGGATTGGCTTCGAGGAGTTCGAGTTCCAACTGTGTATATATAGCTGGCTGCGTTGTGGTGGTTTATAATGTTGATTCAGAGACTCAATCGCACATCATGGTGTCACATCGAACGCCAAAACCTTTGAGCTGTGTCGCTTTGTCTCAAAATGGAAGGTTTGTTGCAGCTGGAGAGGTATATTTCGTTTCATTTGATTCATGATATTTATCTAACTTTTGATTATGATTTCATTTCGAATAGATATTTATTTAATTCTTAATGTAAGTAGTTAATTTTGATGCGAGGACTATGGAGGATGACTTAGGTTGCATTATTAAAGTGGCCTTTAAATATCTGGTTAGGTTCCAGAATCTAGGATTTCATGAATTTCCTAAAACGCCTAGATTGTATTTTAGGATAACCTTTTTATGAATACAATGTCAAGATCATGAGTCATCTGTATGGCCACATTCATTTGGATTACTTGCATTATTCTCAAAATAATTTAGACGCACTGATTAACAGAAATTATATCTGTTTTCTTTCTTGTTAAGTTAATTAATGATTTCTTGCATATTTACTATACAAGTAGGCATATCCTAGGACATTTTGATTAATCATGTAGGTGGCCTCAACTAATTTCACCCATGTATATATACACTAGGCAATTGAATATTTGCGATCTAATCAGATGGGCAGGTACCTACTGCTGGTAAGTGGCAGCTCCATTCAGATAATTTTCTCAAAAGACATTTGCTTTCTGCTATAATAATGGAGATCTAAAGTAAAGAAACCCAGAATTACTATCAGTAGAATGCCCCCCAAAAAAGAAAATACTGAACAGCACAGCATAGCACATAACTTTCTTGTTCCATAAACAACTTCGTCTTTCTCCTGTTTCACTATCATTTATCAACATTTTTGTTGCATATATAAACTCATTTATAATTCAGGATGGTGAATTGAAGAAATCTATGTTTTTCTCGTGAAGTTAACCTGGAAGTGTAACACAACTTATTTTTCTAGTTTAACTAAAAACTGGTGGAGCGTTTCAATGGTTCCAGTTAGTCTAGGAGTAGATGGTGATTCTTTAGGGGAGATTGGCTGACTTCATTAGCTATATTCACTCTTTCTAACATTAAATGCAGTCAGGGCATCAACCCGCTGTTCTCGTATGGGATTTGGATACTTTGGATTCTGTATTTGAACTAAAATGCCATCAAGATGGTGTGGCATGCATGGATTTCTCACCTGATGGTTAGTTGGAGCAAGTCAGTTGAATCTTCTACACCTTAAGCCTAATTTCACAATACTATTGCTTTTTAATTTTTATTTATTATTAAAAATATTCATGTCACAGCTTCTTCTTGATCGTGTTTGATTGTTCAGGTAAATTTCTGGTGTCCGTTGGATTTTCTCATGATGGATACCTTTGCCTATGGGATTGGCGAAGTGAGATGTTAGCTGCAAAGGTAAAAGCTTGTTCGTCTTTTTCTGCTGTTGTATCGGTCAAATTCTCATCAGATGCAAGGTTTATCGTAACTTCTGGGAGAAAGCACTTGAAGTTCTGGGGATCGTGTACAAGTTCTCGTGCTAATGCTAGAACAGGGTCACTAAAAATACATGGGGAGCCTGTTAATCTTGGTGATCACAAAGGATGCTCATTTGTAGCTGTTACATCTCCCATTTGGACAAGTGGTTTGGTAGATTGCAATCGAGCTACCAAATTTTCAACTATCTATGCGTTGACTGATATGGGTGGGTTATTACTAAAAACATTTATATGTGCTCAAGGCGTTTGAGATTTTGTTTATTTTCTAAAATTCTTTTTGTGTATTCCTTTACAGGTATTTTGTGCCTTCTACATTCTGGGTTTAAAATTACAAATTCAGTTGACTTAAAGGTAGTTTTATTTAATTATCCGAGTTATACACCCATCAAAATCTCCGTAAATTCATCTACAGTCTTACCTAAGTAACCCTGACGAGCAGGTTAAGAAAGCGTTTGCTCTATCTGCCTCCTTCAAGGTGGTTGCATGTGCGTGCAATAATGGAGTAGTTAAATTATTTGCCATTTCTTCTCTTAAATATACTTCAAGCTTACAATATGCTGAAGCCAAAAGATGTAACAAGTCCGATAATGACTGTGATGCCAAAGTTGATGGAAATGAATACCTGCCTTTGTCTACGTTTCCTGATGCCGTTGCTTGTCAATTCTCAGCCAATGAAAAACTTGGTAACTATTAATAGATAGGTGTTCTGTCATGATGAGAATTTTATGACTTACAGCTCCCTGATTTTTACTGTCATTTGCACCTTGGACTTACTAGCTTTTCATTTTGCAGTGGTGGTTTACGAAGACCACAACCTCTACATATGGGATATCCATGACGAACACAGGGTGATTTCTTATAGCTCGTTACTGAATTTCTTAATTGCTTCTTGTATAAATTTCTGGTTGCTGAAGTCCTACTCTTCCCATATTTTGGTCAAACCTTATTAGACTGGCTACAACTTAATGCTGTATTACCTTGATGTATTATTGTCCAGGGCACCAAGTCGTGTGTACTGGTTTCGCATAGTGCCTGCATATGGGATATTAAAAATCTCTCATGTGAATACATGCACGATCCTTCTGTTGCATGTGTTGCTAGAGGTTGTCCTGGTGGAGTTTCTTTCGCAACTTGCTCAGCAGACGGTACAATTAGGTTATGGGATCTCATCCTGCAACCCTATTCATCAGAACGCTGCTCATCTATTTCTAAGAACTGCACATCTGGCGTTACCGAGTCGGTTGGCACTACTTGTTTAGGTAAAGGCTTTCACGTATCCCCAACTTTAGACATTAAATTAATTGGTCTTCAAATGTATCTGAATTTTGCTGCTTTTCTGCTCTCTAATTGTCTCTTTTCCTTCTGTAGTGAGTGCTGGGGTTTTTGAACGCGACTCTGTGATGTCAGGTTCTCAAAGATTTCGAGCAATGGCCGTTAGTTCTGACGGAAAGCATCTTGCTGCTGGTGATTGCGAGGGAAATCTTCATTTGTATAACTTAGATGCATCTGACTATACATATATTGAGGTAGTTTATGCACCTAAACTTGATATCGAAATTTCGTGCTTAATACAGCAACAGCATAATGAGCCTTTCAGATTTTGTATCTCATGTGCTTCAAAGTTTGTGAAACTATTTAAGAGTACTGCATGCTGGCAGGGTGCTCACGATGCAGAAATCCTGTCACTGACCTTTAGCTTGACAGTGAAGAAGGATGGTTCTTCTGAAAATGATTTGGAAGGCCACCGCTTGCTTGTTTCAGGAGGACGTGACCGGATGATTCATCTTTATGATGTAGACAGGTTTGGCTTGTTATATTTTTGGGTCTTTATCAACTTGGATATGCACTTACCACCTCCACCAAAAAAAATAAAATAAAATAATAAAAAATAAAACATAAAAAGAAAGAAAAGAACCTTGTTGGATATGTGTAATGAATCTGTCAGTTTCATTTGTATCCTTCCTTGACAGGAATTTTGATCTTATTGGAAGTGTTGATGATCATTCAGCTGCTGTCACTTCTGTAAGATTCAATGGCAAAGGTTGTAAAATCCTCAGCTGCAGTGCTGACAGGTACGTTCAAAAGAAAGATCGCTCACCGTAAGGGTTTGAAGAGCAAAAATACTTCATTTTGATTTGTCAAGTATTGGAAGGATTTATTTCTTATAATATAAGAGGTTGCCTGTCTTCCAAATTGTTGTACAGCCTTCTATTTGTCTGGTTATCTGTGACCTTACTTATTTTATCTGCTTCCGTCCAATTGTCGTGGAGATCAAATAAAATCGCCCAACTCCAAGTTCCACCAATTGCCTTCTCATCAATTAACTGTTCTATCTTTCGTTTAGGTCTCTGGTGCTTCGTGATATAGCTGCAGCAGATAATGGTTATAATATTTCTCGTTGCCATAATCAAGTGGCATATCATGGAACTGTATGTGACATGGCTGTAGATCCGATGATGGAGGTGGTTGTCACAGTCGGGAAGGTAAAATGACAATAATGAAGTTTTTACTTCAAATTTATGAATATTTAAATGGCTGTGTTCAAATTCCAGTTGATTAATCCTTCAGATTTTTCTTTTGAATTTTGGGATTAGAAACAATGATAGGACTCAAAATTGAGTTGTGCTTCTAGGATAAGAAGATAAACACATTTAACATTGATGCTGGGAAACTTATTCGATCGTTTAAGCAGGATGGAGAATTTGGGGACCCAATCAAGGTAAGATATTTCCAATTTTGGTCTGAAAACTTTGTTGCACCTTCACCAAGTTGACCTTGCTTGTCCACTGAATCTCTTCGCCAGATAACTATGGACCCAAGCAGTAGCTATCTGGGATGCGCATACTCCAACAGGTCTATCTGCATGTTTGACCTCCTGACCGGGGTGATGGTCGCACGAGCAGTAGGGCATGGTGAAGCTATTACTGGTCTCATCTTCTTACCTGATTGCAAGCATTTAGTTTCTGTAAGTTATTTTGGGTTTATGTTTATTTATTTACTTGCCTTGATACTTGAAAAAGCTATTTGATTTTTCTGGTCATTTATAACCCTGTCACATGTTGTGCAATGTGTACTATGTTAAAACATACTATTGTTTTCAGGTTGGTGCTGATTGTTGTATTTTTGTTTGGAAAGTGCCTACTCCTTTCTCTTTGAAGATGCTGCAGCGAATCGAGGAAAACTCTTGTCCATTGTCCCCAAGTATCATAGATCATCATCCACTAGCTTCAACTCGGATCGAATTTCTTGAACAGGATGATGTCGTCTTATGCAAATCTAATCCCAAAGATGATGCTGTACTGGAACATTCCAAGTCCAACATAATCCATCAAAGAATTTATTGTCAAGGAGGGAACCCTCAAGGGACCACATCATTCAAATTTAGCGTCTCCAGGCTTCCAAAGTGGGCACAAGTCAAAGTTAGCGGGCCTGACATTATCCCCCCAAGAGCTGATTCCACTTCATTACAGGTAGTTTTAACAAGGTTGTGAAAATAAAAGACTACGATAATTGGAATAAGATTTCATTTTGATTTTTATGCCCGAGGGACTCAAATTGTCCAAGGAGATCTTTAGAAATTCAATATATATCTTTTCCAACTTAGCAGAGTATCTTGCAAATGATAATTTGTTTACAAAATAGTTTCGCCGATGAATATGATAACTCATGAAGTTCTCTAGAGTATTTGTGTGTTGCTAACTAAATATTCCAATCTGTTAGATGTTACAGACACCATCTAAAGACGTGGAATACAGTGAGCAAATTTGTGGTAGCATGATGAAAAGTTCATCAGATATTGACGACAGCCAAGCTTCTCCAGCACATCTGGGGAATTCTAGGTCAACTTCGACTAATCCTTGCAAATATTTTACCCTGTAAAATGATGCTGCTATTTACCTTTTTGGTCTCATGTGCTTTACATCTATGCTTCAGGAGCTTTGCATTGGACAGGCGGTGGTTCACCATTCATACTGTGTGTTTGGATTTGCTTAATTCACCAGAAGTTTGGGATATGAAGAAAATGCAGGTGCCTGAGCCCCTTTCTTCAAACTTGTGTAAGGCCAAGCTAGACCTGTTTTCACGTTATATTTTTGCTAATGTCTCATACACTGATGTTGCATGATAGTATGATACAAGGATATTTAATAAGTATTAAAAAGTATATGTTTTCACAAGTAGGCCCCACGTTTTCTGCTATAGCAAGCTTGTTAATTGAGCTTAAAAATTGGTACCTACTTGTGGAAAGCAATACCCTTAAAATTTTGCCAAATCATAGTGTGATATTCTTTTCAGCAGGAGACACAGCTGCGGAGTCAACTAGTGATGATATTCAGTCCATTAAGCTCTTATCCTGGGATCATGGATTTGATGATTCTTCTGTGGAGCCCACCTCTATGATTGGTGACCATCTCCATGGGCAGGCTGCAATTTTAAATAATCATACTCAGCTGAAAGTGTCAGAAGATAGGCAGCCAGGCTCAGTTGAAGATGGTGGTCCCTATAACATGGACTCTCAAGACAATGATACATGCAACCTCAACTACATCAGTTTGTCAGAAAATTCCGAGGTTGGTTACTAGGCATAAAACATGCTACCCTTGTTCCAAAATTAGAGATGGTTATTCCTTTTGGGACGTTTGAAAATTGGAGATATGTTTATATGCTAGTACAATAAAACACCATGATATTCCTAATTTATCATTTCATTGCAAGTATACATAATTCTCACAACTTCTAAAAAGAATACTTCCTCCTCTATTAAACGTTCTAATTTTTTGAGTGTTTGTGGCACGGAGTTTAAAACGTTCTAAAAACACGTGTATGTATTATACTATTGAAATATTTTTATATCTTTAATATATTTGTTTGTTATGCTTTTCAATATATTTAATATACATATAAAATACTATCTACAAACTTGGAAAATTTGACAATCTAGCAATTTTATATTATAATTTGAATTTTAGGATATGACAAACGTAATTGATAGAAATCAAAACTATATCTAATTTTGGAATGGAGAGAGTATAATCTATAGCTATGTTTTTGGAACGTCTTAAAACTCGCGCCAAACAATATAAAAAATTAGGACTTTTAAATTGGGATGGATAGAGTATGTTTTAAAAACACCTTCCTTTTATGTAAAAACTATTTATAAAAACCGTTGTTTTATTAAGATATCTCTAATTTTAAAACGGAGGAAGTATGTTCTTATGTATGCCCCATGTGATGATTTTTTTTTTCTTGTTAATTACACATAATACCCATTTTAATGATGCATATTCTCTACTTTAGACAGGGGGAAGGAAATCATCATCAAGGAGAAGGTACTCGTCACGATTTGTCGTGCAGCATGATCTTCTTAGAGGCCAACAGAGACAATTAACGATCCCCATTCAATATTCTGGCAGTGCCATGAGCTGCGGCAAAAAAACTGGACTCAGTCTCTTGTCTGAGGACCAATCTATGTTGGTGGCGGAAGAATCACAAAGTACAAGCACTTCTCAACAGGTATCTATTCATTAACGTGTGTCTGTCCTAGACTATTATTAGTTTCTTTCAAAACCATTTTTCTGATACAATCAACCCTCTGATAATAAGATACTCTCTCCGTTCCAAAATTAGAGATACTTTAGAAAACCATAACTATCAAAAATAGATGTTTTCATTACAATTTTTACATAAATGGACAAAAAATTCCAAACAATTTTTTTTTGGAGACGGTGTAAAATTTTATGTATATCTATAATGAAATGATAAATTAGAAATTTCATGGTGTTTTATGATATTAAACCAGAAATCTATCTCTAATTTTGGAACGTATCGAAAAAGAATAATCATCTCTAATTTTAGAATGGAGGTTATATGTAATAAGTGACCTCTACTAATTAATAATTTTTCATGGAACTTACTTCATTCCTGATAAATAAATGACCTCTAATAATTAATAATTTTTCATGGAACTTACTTCATTCCTGATAATTCATAATTCATACCTAGTAATTAGCCTAAAGTCAAAAATCATTTGTATTATTACTCATTTCAGTTGGAATATAATTGCATATTTTATTATTATATATAGTTAAACTTATAATATACCTTGTTAATTGGAGGTATCAAAATCCTGTTAAGCTCCCTCCGTTCCAAAATTAGAGAAGCCCTAAAAAAGTGATGGTTTTAAAAATAGATGTTCGATTACAATTTTTATATCATAAGTGTTTTTAAAACATATATAGTTTTTGGAAATGATGTATAATTTCATCTATATTTAAAATGAAAGGATAAATTAGAGATTCGATGTTGTTTTATTTTAGTAGTAAAAGAGAATCTGTCTCTAATTTTGTAACTTATCAAAAAAGAATAACCATCTCTAATTTTCGAATGGATGTCGTATTAATTTGATACCGCCATTACAGGACACGAACTCATCGCCAAACTTAACGCCCCAGAGTGATTTAGTTGAGCTCTGTACCATGCAGAGTTCCAGAAACATGGAAAAGGTTCAAAAAGTCTCAGACCAAGAGGAATGCAATTCCGAGGGAATTGAAAAGCGGGATACAATTACTGCGTGCAAAGAAGCCTTGCTAAAATTGGATTCTGCAACTGAGAATGCACTCCAACTCTTTTCTAAACTAGAAATCTTGGTTTCCAGAGAAAATATTTCAGCAGGGCCTGAAGCTCAGTTATATGATGCGGCTGCCGAGATGCTTCCTTCAATTGCAAAGAAAGTTCATGCAGTTGCAAAGTTGGCCCAGGCCCAATCTACACACAATAAAGCTGGCGAAGATGTTCCTAGTTTTGAACCTTTCTTAGGGACATTTGCTGAGAATATATCGCAAAGGGTTGTTGAAATACTTAAGAAAAACTCGACGGCTCTCTGATATGTTTTTGCAAACACTGTATGTGTAGTTTTGAGAACTACTATTTCCACAACAAAAATAGTTAGTTTCACAACAAGGTCCTATCATTTAGCTCAAAATATAGAGCGACATTATGATAAATGTTGGGGTCTTGGTGTAGAACTAATACTTTTTGTTGTAAAAATAGTGGCTCCATAGTTTTTATCTTGAAGGCGCTGTTATATAAGGAATTGTGCATATAAATTTTGTAGTTGAAGGACTCGTGAAATAAAGAATCGTATTTTTTTAGGTACTTGTACTGGGTTTACTTATATTTGCTGATCTTTGGCCGGATTATAATTCTTGTTTGGGATAAACTATTGTTCTGTTTTTATTTATTTATCATCCTCTTTTGAATATGCAAAGCAATTTTGGCTTTTGATTTGTGTTCGGAGAAAATATTTGAGAGAAATAGTGGGAAATTTCTCTCAAACAATGTTCATTGCTGCCCAACAGAAATAAACAGTTGTGCAGTTAGGGGTGTTAGATGAATTTTTTGTTTGAGTTTTCTAATACTAACAGACGTTGGGGCGAGTGGAGGGAATTCGAGAAGAAGAAACTCGGCTCTTCTTACACAAGGTCTTGAGTTCAAATATTGTGCACGGTAAAAAGACGATATTGGAAGAGTTTTTCTCTTATGGGTCCGACAGAAGTTTAAAGAGTCAAACTCGAATTTGAATTGTTAAACTAAACGAAATTTTTATCGAATAAAGTCGAGTTTTAAATGATAATTTAGCTCGACTCGTCTTATAGCACCATAGATATAATGAAATCAACAAAAATGGCTACATGTAAAAGAAATCCCCCAAAAGAAAAGAAATTTTGAAACTTTCCTATGTGAAATCACATTTTTCTTTTTTCTTTCACATTCATCCATCCTTTCCATTCCAGCCAATAACTCATTGGTCATAAAACATAAAGAATTAAAGGAAAGCAATGACCATCTTTGCCTTTTCCTATCCATCCACATTTGGAAACCCTAGTTAGCCTGATAATTTCTATGCAATTCCATTATAGAACCGTAGAGGGAAACACTTTTCCTTTCTAAACTTGAGCAATGTCAGTGAACAATGTAACCCCCCGACCATTTATACGCAGCTAAAGATCTGTTTGGAATATTTGTAAATCACGCCTAGGAAATCATATTCTAATAATCGTCTAGGCGTTTTTTATCTTGCTTTTGTAACATACCAAACTCCCTCTACGTGCATACATGAGATCATATAACAAAAGTTGCATAAAGCTGCAATAATTGATGTTATTTTCGTATGTATAAAAAGAATTGTACTTTTCTTTTATGTAAAGTTTATAATTTAATATTTATTTTAAAAAAGTGTTAATTTTTTAATATATTTTTTAAAAATATCTCTAATTTATTTTGAAATGAAATGAGCACTTGATTTTGTTTTCAATTCATAGTACTAAATTGATAAGAGAATTACTATGTTATGAAAAAATGATTCACATTTTACCGATTTTTTAGATAAATGATGAGATATCGATTATTATTTAGAAGATGGAGGGAGTACAATTTTATGAATCCTGCCAGGTAAAGAACGTTATAATTTTTAATAAATGTATCAAAGCATGTCAAAAATAGGAAAATGATATTTTTACTAATATATACCATATTTGAAACTCATAGTGCAAAATTTATATTATTTACAAAGTGTAGTATAATGATGGAAATATTACTTCCTCCATTCCAATTTAATTGTCTTGATTGATAATTGCACGTCTATTAAAAAAATAATTTATCCAAAATATTCTTCTTATCCTAATTAATGAGAATAATTTGTTATATGTAGTAGAATAATAGAGAAATTTTGAAAAAAGTAAATGAGTTTTATATTTTTAATGTGTTATGATTTCAATTAGAGAGTTGACTAATTCAGTATGGATAGAGTCGAAAAAATGTGACAAAAAAAGTACATTAAAAGAAAGTGACAAATAAATTGGAACAAATTAAAAAAAATTACGACAAATAAAATAAGATGGATCGAGTATTTCTTTCTTTTTTTTTTTTTTTGGGATGAAAAAATCAATTCTCAAAAACACATTTAAGCAAATTAGAAGAAAAAGATCATTAGGTTCATAATTATTGTTTGCATGCACCTCGTGATCCACTAATTAGAAACGCAAAGAGCAACACATGAAAAATAGCCGACACATTAATTAATAGGTTTTTCCTGTTCTTTTACCATGTGAATAAACGTAAGTTAATGGACCCACGTGATTTACATTTACCACCATATGAAAGTGGGCCCTACAGGCTGGCTAACTCAGTTGGAGGCCGGCTACGTTATCTCGTGATCCACCGGCAGCCGCGGGTGCTTTCAGCCTCAGAAGCCCATAACTTCTTATTTGGTAAACAGATGCCAATAAATTCTTCCTCAGTAATTCCAAGGGTGTATGAATAAAAGTTTTCGTTTAAATTTAATTAATTTGTATTTTTAATTAAATATTAAATAATTTTTTATTAATTAAATTAAATTAGATGAATATTTATATTTGATTAATTTTTAATTATATTTTTAATGAACTTCTAGTCCAATAGTTAAGATTGAAGTCATAAAACCTTCACTTCTTATAAGTCAGGTCTCAAGTTCGATGAATCATTTGTCCATTTTTATTCATAAGATCATCTTCTCCATAATTGTAGAATCTTATAATACTTGATTTTAGTGAATTCAAATATGTTGTTTCACTTGTTGTTCCATATGTTGTCTCAATCCAATCAAATGGCTATATTGCATATAAAATTTATATTTATTTTTTACAATTAATAAACTTAAATACAGTACAACCGTTAGATTAAATTTAGGACAAGATAACAGATTTGGACTCTTGAACTACCTATTTTTATGAAATTATTCTATCTACTAGATCCTATAATGCTTGATGCTTATAAATGTTGGTGGTACAAATGCACCGCTCCTTAAAAAAAAAAAAAAAACCAAAAATTATATAATTTTTATTTAAATTAATTTAAAGGTTAAGTAAGTACTCTATCTGACGCCTAAATTTGCATAACCCGACATTAGAATACTGATCTTATAATGCTGAACTCGCACGCAGTCTGGCTGAATTTTCAGCCTTGTGAGTATTTCAATATTTCATAAGCTCGTTTTATTTGTCATATATTTAGGTCCTATTTTGAAACTGATTATAATTTATTTTTAAAAATAAATTATTTTTAAAAATATTTATTTTTGTTAATTTAAAAAAATTATAGATTAAATATAATAATATTTTCAGCTAATGATAAAGGTAATTGTAATTTTGACAAAATTTTCTTTCACGAATGAATAATATTAGGATTCAAAAATATATTTTAAATACAGATATATAGGTTAACATCTTGATATCTTACAGTAATTAATAACATGTGTATTTAGATAATATTTAGTATTCCAAATTTTAGAAGTCGTGATAAATATATCACAATGTATCTTCTAAAATTAATATTTTAAATAAAACGACATTGTTTTATCTATTTTATTTTTTCTTTTTTAGAAAACAAATTATTTTAACATATTATATTTTACACCGTAATATATCTTACATGATACATCATCTGACACTTTTCTACATTTTGAAACATGTAGCATTAATTATTCTTGACAAAAAGTATTTCTTCTTAGAAATTTACTATTTCAAGGTTTCAACCCTTGTGTACTTGAATTAATATCAACTTCAAAATTTTTAAAATATGCATAAACCAATATATAGACCATTTTTAAGAATTTATAATGGATTTTCTCATTTCTGTCTACGAGAGAGTTTGACATATACCAATGTTAAGAAGAGGAGTTGTTTTTTGAGAAATAGAACTTCTAATATTAAGTTTACATGAAAAATCTGTTTCATAAATCATTTTATGATAAAGACTTGTATATGATGCAAATATGGAAATTTGTTCCGTACTACTCCATTCGTTTCATATTTAATAGTCATTTTAGTTTAATGCACATATATTAATATTAATAATAAATATTAGCGTTTAATTTTAATTTTATTATTTATTGAAAATTGTGAGCAACAGAGAGAAAAAAAAAATAGAGAATTAAAAATCATTGAAAATATGAAATAGATTAAGAATAATATATATTATGTTATCCTAAAAAATTATAAATAATAATTATTTAAAATAAATTTATTATTTTAAAAAAATATTATTTTAAAACGGATGGAATAATAATTTCCCATTTTTCTCTTGGGGAAAACTAATAATTTCCTTGGATATATACTCTATGTAATATTTGGAAGCGCTGCACCTCTAACATGTCATTTCGTTTTCTTGGCGACTCCCCCGAGGAGACACCATTTGGACCCTTTCACCGAGCCCCTTCCTTTCCCTTCATTCCTTCGCTAGTACTCCATTCATTTATAAAAATTCGCCTCTAATTTTGATTAATATTTAAATAAAATTTAATTTTTTAACATTTTAATAAATTAAACGTTTATAATTGATTAATTTTTGCTTAAGTTTAATTATTATTCGATTGCAATTGTCTAGTCTTTCTTCTATCGCTTAAGAAGGTGTGATATAAGAAACCATTTTTAAATTTATTTAATTTTTTTTAATATTTATGTAAAAAATTGTAATTTATAAAAAAATCAATACCTTATTGTTCTTCAAGTTACGAGTACATATTGTTCTTCAAGTTACGAGTACAAAAATCAATACCTTATTATTCTTCAAGTTACGAGTAACAACTCCCTTGGCTATATTTATCATTTTAGAAAAGAAATATATATTTTAATTTAGTTAGGATTACTTTAGGTTAACAGCAAAAAATGCTACCAGGAGAACACCAAAAAGACCCCCGCCAAATGATTTTTAAAACATCTTAATATTTATGTAAAAAATTATTTAAAAATTTATAATTTTTTTTTTTAACACGGAAATAATATTACATTCTCTTTTTTGTAAAAATATTAATCTTATTCTAATATTTAAATAATTTTGTATAACGCCTTAAATTTTATGTATAAAATTATTAAAAAATTTATAATTTTTTTTTTCAGTACAGAGGTAATATTACATTCTCTTTTTTGTAAAAATATTAATCTTATTCTAATATTTATCGACTCCAACACGTGGCTAAACCTGAAAGGCTGATGGGTGGCTGGCTTGTCTGAGAAAAAGCTGAATATTTACCCAATGGTGGGCCCACTGGATTTCCACCATTTAAGGCACTTGGCTAAGGCCAATAAGTGCAACATTTTTCTTGCTACAACAAATGACTAGCTAAAGCCCGAAAGGCAGAAAATCCAGAAGAGAAACTATTTTCCACGTAAGAGGGAATATTATGGAGTACAAAGTGAAAAAGGGAAAAGCCGGAAAACAAAAAGAAACACCGAGGAAAAGTAAAAAAAAGAAAGGAGGAAAATAAAATAAAGCAGAGAAAGCGAAATGAGAATGCAAGTGAAAGAAAGAGAGAGAGAGAGAGAGAGAGTGAGAGATTTGTGCAGTGTAAAGAAAGAGTTAAAATCTGTTGTCTCATTTGTTGTCATAAATTTAATTAAATGATTGTATCATATTTAAATTTATTATTTATAAAAAATAAATATAAATTTTAAATAATTTAAATATAATATAACTGTTAAATTAAATTTAAAACAACAGACAACAAATTTAGATTCATAATTATTATTGTTGTTCATATAGACTGAAGAGTGAACAAAGAGTTCCTCTGGTCACGGCGTGATTTACTTTTACTTTTTTCTCGACAGGAATCTTTGAAAATCTAAAGCCTCCCCCCAAACATAATAAGTTTTATTTTAAAATTAGAAAAAAGAAAAAGAAAAAGGAAAATAAAGTATCCCTTTTGATTTTGCCCCCTCCATATTGAAGTGACATACGTGCCTCGGTAGTTAGACGGTAAAAAAAAAAGTAAATTGTTTAAAGCTCAGCTATACGAATTTACTCAACCAAACACTTAAAAGTGGTTATTTGAGAAATTCATCCAAATATGTTCAATTTTTTCGACATTAACTAAAAATTAAATAAACACTGTCTAGTAGTATTCACTTGAGCATCCGAATGACCAACGAATTTTATAAAATTGGTAAAGAGACGTTCACGATCCAAATTTTATTGGGACAAAATTTTGAGCAATTAAAAGTATTTTTTTAAACTTTGATTTTATTGCAAATTATTATATTTTAAAAAATTATTATTTTGACAGCAAAAATAATTATTCTCATAACAAAATTTCACTATTTAACTTAAAATATAAAATAAAAACTATAAATCATAAGTTTAAAATTAACCTTTTTATTATAAAAATCTAAATTCTCATTTTTAACTAATATTTGTTTTTAAAAAAAGAAAATATGTGATATATCATAACTAAACTTGGCTATAGAGCACTTTAATATTAGATTTTGTAAAAGATTTTTTGATAATCCAACTCTATAGATGATATAATCATGAAAAAAAAAAAAGAAAGTCTATTAATTTTCAAGTAATTTTATAAAATAAAACTCTTTTATTTTATTTATACTGTAATTTTAATAGCATAGGTTTACTAATTTATTATTATTTTTTTAAATTGGTAAAATTTTATTTTTTTATTATTATTTATACAGTTAAATTATCAAAAAAAATTTTAAAAATTATTATTATTATAGTGACATAACTAAATTTAACTATGAATTTGAATTAATTTTTTTAAAATTATAATTATAAACAAATTAATTAACAATTGAACTCGACTCAAATCTCAATAACTCAATCAAAAATTCAAAACTAGGCACAAGTAATTGGTCCGTCAAGAGGGGCATAAGAGTCTTTTACCCAGGGAGAGAGAGGAAAAAGATTTCCTTCCTTTCATTTTCTCTCGCTTTCCCTTTCTCACATTCTTCATTCACTCTCCTCCCAACTGTCCATCTCAACTGAATTCATACTACTCACTCTATTTTCTCACTTATTAAGCCGGAGCTCTCTAACATGCGCAGAGTGCGCATTACGCTCCACCAGCACCACCGGCGGTTATGAATCCCATAATCGACCCACCTCCACAGCCTCCGCAGCCGCACCGCTCTTCATTCAGCTGCGACCACCACCCAGAAGAGAAGTTCTCCGGCTTCTGTCCTTTATGCCTCTGTGAACGTCTCAACACACTAGAAGCCCAATCTTCCACTACTGCCTCCTCTTCCCGTCGACCATCAACCTCCACCGCCGCCACCGCCGCCGCCGCCCTTAAATCCATTTTCAAAGTCTCCTCCACCGCCACTACCAACAACGACGCCTCAAAACCCACAACAAAACCAAAAGCCTCTTTCTTCCCGGAGCTCCGCCGTACACAATCATTCTCCGCCTCAAAAAACGAGGGATTCTCCGTCGTGTTTGAACCCCAACGCCATTCCTGCGACGTCAGGTCTAAAAGCACTCTCTGGACTCTCTTTAGCCTCGACACCGACCCTAACAAGTCGATCAATCTTGATAATACACCAACCATAGCCACCAATTCTGAAACTTCTGAAATTAGGGTTTCAGAAGAACTTCCGAACGTAACAACAAATCCTATCAATGACGAAATTGTGAACGAGTCATTATACGAGAAGACTATGAAAGATTATATAGATCTTGATTCGCAGCCCAAAAAGCCCACTAGAATGAATTTATGGTCGGGTTTTGGTAAAAAATGGCAGAAGTGGATGAGGAAGCAGACCAAGCTCAAGAAGCCGAGTCGAAATGATAGCTCTAATTCAGCTGCATTGCCGGTTGAGAAGCCCATTTCGCGGCAATTCAGGGAAACTCAGTCAGAGATCGCGGATTATGGGTTTGGTCGGCGATCTTGTGACATTGACCCGAGGTTCTCGCTGGACGTGGGTCGGATCTCGTATGATGATCCAAGATACTCTCTTGATGAGCCTAGGGCTTCTTGGGATGGTTATTTACTTGGCCGGAATTTCCCCAGGCTTCCACCCATGGTGGAAGATGCTCCGGTGGTTCATGTTTCACGAACTGATACTCTTATTCCTGTTGTAGAGGATGCATTGATAAGGAATTGTTTGAATAACGAGGATGAAAATGTGCCAGGTGGGTCAGCTCAGACTAGGGACTATTATTTGGATTCTTCGTCGAAACGAAGAAAGAGTCTTGATAGGTCTAGCTCAATAAGAAAGACTGCTGCTTCTGTGGTGGCAGAGGTTGATGAGATGAAAGTGGTTTCTACTGCTAAAGTGTTACCTGAAACTATTGATCATGTTAATGGAGGGAATTCAAACTCTAATTCTTTCAGAGAGGATTGCTTGGAGAATTTTGAATTAGGGAATGATGGGGAGCAAAAAGGGTCAAAGAAATCACGGCGGTGGAATTGGAATATATGGGGGTTTATAAATCCACGTGGAGGGAATAAGGAAGAAGATGAGGAGAAGTATAGTGGTAGAGGAAATGGAGTCGAGAGATCGCGTTCAGAGTCTTGGCAAGAATTTAGGGGGGAAGGCAATGGAGAAGTGAGGGGTGGTTTCAATAGGAATGTGTTTCGAAGTAATAGTAGTGTGAGCTGGAGGAATTCATATAATATGGCTGGATCGTTTGCTAGTACCAGGAAATCGAATGTTGAGATGAATGGACAGGTGAACAAGAAGGGAGATGAGTTTGTGTTGGATAGGAATCGGAGTGCAAGGTACTCGCCGAACAACACTGATAATGGGCTCTTACGGTTTTACTTGGCACCATTGACAGGCAGTCGAAGAGGTGGATTGATGAAAAGTAGGTCTAATAATTCTCATTCGATTGCAAGAAGCGTCTTGCGACTCTATTGAGATTGTAGGTCCTTACCCTGTACTTTTATTTGTTGTTATTTTTATCGCATTTTTGGTATGTGAGCACACATGTTTATGTATTCTTAGTGTTTAGTTGCATATTGTTATCTTGCATTCTGAGGAGCATGTTTGTTTGAGTATCATGTTTATTATCGTATTCTATTTTTAATCAGATTCAACAATTTTCACTTTTATCTATTTGGGAATGAATTTGAGCTTCCTAGAGGGTAGAATGTGTCATGTGGTGCTTGGTTTTTGAGTTTGATTCTGGTGTTAGTTAGGGTTGGTTACCATATGTCGCTAATCATGGAAAATCTGGCACTAGTTTCTTGTTATTTATCAATTTATTGTTGCTCCAATCTCTTTGGTTGCCAATCTACAGACACATAGAAAGTTAGTGTTCTAAGTTAGAGTCATTGGCAAAGTCCATTCGTGTTAACTTCCCGGGTATGAAATAATTTCCATTTCCTTAAATTGAAGTATGAAATCACTTGTGGTAGAAGTCATATGAGCAGATGAGTTAACTTTAATGGAGCTAGGTGCTCATGTTGTCCTAGTAGTAGCTTACATCTTCATACTTGCAGATACAGGGAACCAGCGTATGTTTCTGGCCATTATTTTGTATACACCCACACGTATAGAGTGTGTAGTGGCCCCCCCTTTTTCTGCGCTTTCTTGTTTTCAAAGAAACTTTCTTGTTTAATTTCTTTCTCCTTTTCGTATGCAGCAGTTTCTAGTTTCAACAATACATTTACTCTGCATTGGTAAAGGATTAAAGTTTAGTCGAGTATGGGAAAGAATGGGACTTTGGGAGCTTCAGGTCAAGGAAGAAAGCAATTCATGTCGAATTGGATTAGGTCATCAGAGCCGAAAGCATTCTCGATGGTAGAGGATTGTAATTTCTTGGGCTATTTCTTTCTTTAATCATACTAGTGACCGTCTCCGGGCCCAGGGCTTCTTATCTTAGTGCTACAAGTGAAGGTATGAAACGTGAAAAAACATTTCTACAGAAGGCTGAAAACTTGTGAGGCAGCGGTAACTCAGAATAGTTTAGTTCCATATATTTCCGTTTCTTATTTCTTTCATTGGGGGTATATGTATTTTCGTTGTAATGGCAATTTGTTTATGATGAAGATGTGAATTTTTATGGAATGGACATTGTCATTTGTTCCTGTTCATGTACTTGTCGTGTGTTCAGCAAGTGATTAACAAAATGTTTCTTAAATTATACGACTGTTTAGTTTTTACTATGATCTAATTATCGATTTAAATTTAATTTTGTTATTATTCTACTTTAGTGACTGATTAAGGTATAGAACACAAATCTGATTTTGAATTTTAAAATTTGTTTATCATCAAATTAGATTATGATTCGATATCGTTTTGATGTAATTTTATCCGGTTAGTATCGAATGATAATGAACTACAATATGTACTGTACATTTAGAGAAAAATGGAGAAGAGGGGTCTATGCACAGTTGAAGTCCCTGTTTCATATTGATTCATTTTGGAGATGACTAATATGTCCTTAATTTATGTGCACAGTTTCTCACCTCCCATAAATCCATCACACACACACATTAATTATTGCCCCTTCCACCATATGAAAAAATGTGTATATGAGGGAATAATGGTGAGGGACTTGAAATGTAACCTTGGGTCTTTCTTACTTTCATCTTTTTCTTTGTTGTCTGAGAATTCTAATATGAAGGATCAATTTAGGGTGTCTTTTCCTTTGTCACCTTCTGACTTTACTAGTATAATTATATTTTGATCATGGAACTTTTACATGGACTGTAAAAAAGGACAAAACATTACTAAGAACTCACAGATTTTTTTGTTGTAGCACGTACTATATCCGTTATAACAGTTAAAATGATATACTCTTTTTCAATACATTCTATAATTAAAAATTAAATTAAATTTTATTATTATAAAACATCATTTTTTTTTAATTTATCATTTTATTACAAATATAAATGATTTTACACCATCTTTATGTTATAATTTCAATCAAAATCTATTTCTACAACCTGTCATTAAAGAGGGAGTAGTATTTGATTAGCCATAGGGGGGGACAAAAGATTCATCCTATGAGAAAAGAATCATTGCTGTTGGCTCTTGTGGTTGATTTTCACTATTTTGGTGATGGGATTTGAGCTAAATTATTATTACAAAATCAATTTGTTGTGGCTTTCCCTGGTCAAGGGTCTTCTTTTGCAACTAAGCACATTCTTATTCCCACTCTAATTTTGCTGCTTTTCTAATTCATGAATTCACATGGACTTTTAAGACTTTCCTTCTATTTTTTCTCCTTCCAAACTGAGCTCAGGTGTTTCCCTTAGCTAATGAAGCTTTGCCATGGTGGGAACTGCAACCAAATAAAGAAAATGAATACAATTCCACAAAGCTGAAGGGCTTTGGTAATGTTTCTTATCCATACAGGTATCTCAGTAGAAAAAACAGTTTTTAGGACAAAAAATTTACTTCACACGTTAGACTTGGGTTATTTCCGTTTACGACGTTGTGACATCCTTTCTTTTAATTGCATGAACCCAACCAAGCCAAACCTCAAATAGTTGACGAATCAAAGTGCATAAATATTGTTAGTGTTAGTGATATGCCCAATGATTCAATTATAAATCGTATTCTATTATTAGTTGTGGATAAGGTTGTGTCAGAAAAACCGACATTCACCTTACTTAGGTAATTATAATGTCTTGCTAGATACCGCTTATAACTTGTGGGCCGAAAAGAAGTTTTGGGCCTACTGCTAATGTTAGGTGAACCTACAGGGTCGCACACTAAGCGAATTGGGTTTATAATGTA
This sequence comes from Pittosporum tobira, assembly GCA_032359685.1. Classification (NCBI taxonomy): domain Eukaryota; kingdom Viridiplantae; phylum Streptophyta; class Magnoliopsida; order Apiales; family Pittosporaceae; genus Pittosporum; species Pittosporum tobira. The sequence goes on along the minus strand of JAUMHB010067609.1, from coordinate 412 downwards.
TTGGGTCGGACAGTTAGGGTTTCCTTGTTCTCTTGTTTCTCTAATTAAAAGGGGCGGATTATAAAAGGAGGTACATACGCCTTTTTGTTTAACGCTAATCACCGCGAGGTTGAGAGACTTAAAGAGAATGAAACTAGAGAACTGCACTAGCACGCACAAGGCTCGGGCTCAGTTCGTATGTGTGGATACCAGTGGAGGCATAGCGATTGACACGTTGATCCAAACGCAACTGTTTTTCTTATCTCTATCGAAATTCATTCAAGTATAATCGATCTTATATTTTGGTTTCAATATAAGCATGACTCCTGGGAATTAGATAAATTATTTTTTAAATTATGCATCGATTTTTGAGCCGAAACCCAACAGTGGTATCAGAGCTAGGCTTGCGATTTATTGAATTCGAAATATTATA